>CM023943.1:8421072-8461130 GCA_013407115.1 Glycine latifolia
CCCCCCTCTTGGTTATTGTGGGTATTACTATTGTTTTTCAACCCAGACTCTCTACTATTTGTATTCCTGACTGCTTGCCATAGTGTTCCCTTGCATTATTCTGAATTATATAGATGGCCAGACTGATAACTCTCAACAATACATTGAAATTTATGGTATAGCAGACATAGGAAATACAAATATACTATGACCATACTAATAACAACACCACACACAAGTTTCAAACACAAACAGTCCAAGCCAACACAAAACAACTCGTCACTTCAACAATCAAACATTCAACAAACATAACATGCACAAAGAAATAGGGCAGACTCAACTCACTGACCAAAAGGCTCGACTTGCTCTGATACCACCTAATGTAAAGACCCGCCTCGTCGCTACTGTATCACTAACTCTTAATTACTCTAATACAGATTTTAATGAAAATCCATTATGTTTGATTATGAAAATGGTAGTAAATTTTTTGTTAACATGATAATCATCACCATGACGCAATTACATAAATAAAAGTACATTTTAAAACATTACGATTCATTCACGGGTAGAAACGTGATTTAGTTGTCTTTACAAATATCCTAAGGTACAAGTTTTTCGAAAGAAAACAAGAGACTAATCTACGGAAGAGTTGACTATCAAAACACAACTCCTTGTCGGGATTTGATCCATCATCATCCCAGCAACTCGGCGGCTCCGACCAAAAGAGATCTCCCTCCAAGTCACCTAATGATGTCCGTCTGCTCACACGAATGAAAGTTCACGATCATCACAGGTACCAATCTACACGGTACAAACAAAGCAAAGGTGAGTTTATCATGTAAAATAACAATAATAGATAATAATAGTCAGGGAAGACAATCCAAACATCACAACGTCATCACAACACCCAAGCATTTCATCACGCAACCAACATGGACAAACCATCCAAACACATTCCACAAGTCAACCTATAGCATGCTCCTGACTTATCTCTCAGCATGCAATGTGATACCATCCCAGAAATAGACCATTACAAGTAGATGATGTAGTAAGATGTCAGGGTCACTCTGTCGTGCACAGGCCACTCCCCCCCACTGGTGATCATCTATGGGTCACATGGGTATCATCAATGCATGACTTGACCAGGAACAAATCCTTCCTCACAAGGGTAACCCGCCATGCACATACATACAGCCCCAATCACAGGCTCACCGATGCACTGACTGTGGCTAGAAATGGATCCTTCCTTGCAAGGTTAGCCACCCGGTCCCGACATCCTACGTGTTTATACATAGCCTACCACCACGACATCATCAATGTATAACCCGGCCAGGAATAAATCCTTCCTCGCAAGGGTGACCCGTCATACACCCCCGTGGGTATCTATGTATATCCACCCACATTCGATAACCATGGGCATCATCAATGCATGACCCGGTCAGGAACAAATCCTTCCTCGCAAGGGTGACCCACCATGCACCCCCCCATGGCATTAATGCAAATATCATCATCTCAAAATAATCACATATACTGACCTCGCATGTTTACAACATAATCACGTACGTTTATAACCTAAATACCAATCATAAACACAACATAAACTAGTGAGCCGGGATGGCTCACCAACCAGGTAGCACTAGAGAAAATAGACTAAGCCCAGGTCACTAACCCGACGGCTCTTAAAGAAAGAAAAGGAATGAGCTCAACAGCTCTCAAGAGAAGGAACGGGTCCGGGAAGGGAACTCGATCGCTCAAAAGAAGAGGAGATGAGCTCACAGCTCTAAAGAGAAGAAGCGAACGTGAAACCTTGGATTTTATAAAGTGGCAAGTAAGGACCCCGGACAAGGGTGGAACTTGGATTTTATAAAATACTGAGGACGGACTTAGCACTATGCAATCGATTACATAAACGTTTGTAATCAATTAAAACAACAACACTTACTTGATACGACAGGTAAGACTTTTGATTGTAGGCTTTTGGTGGGTAATCTGAACCCGACAGCGAGTGTGTATGATAACTAGCTAATTTTGACATCTGGCACTATTGGTGCGTGACACACGCGCCAGGGCCATTTTAAACAGACCACTTATCTATGAACCCGATAGCTCTCTCAAAGAACATAACAAGACCTCAATCGAGTAGGATAACCCGGTAGCTCTTTTAAAGAAAATAACAGAAATGAGTCTAGCAGCTCGAAAAAGAGATGATGAGCCGCACTAGATTCTACAACTCGGCAGGCCCCTCCCTTGGTTGTCAAAAAGAGTCCCTGAACCCGGGGTATTAGCGTTCGCAAACAAAGGACTACTAAGAGTTACTGATAAGTGATTTTTATATCACTTATTATATACTCTTGATTAGTAGTTTATTACCCTTTTTGGTGTGTATTTAATGTCTTTAGTATGGATTAATAGTTTAGGCTTTTAAATAGATTTTATGTCATAGTAGTTAAAATTGTAGATTTGTACAGTTTTCGTATTTTGGCCATAACATTTTCTACTGATGTCTGTTTGAGCTGATTTTTTTTTTTGTGATAATTCAAATATCTACAGCTTTTATGAAGAAATCAAACTCAAATTCTATCAAATAGATGGAATAAATTGGCCCTGAAGTCAGCAGCAGAAATCTGGAATTTATGTAATAGCTAGGGGTAATTATGTCATTTCACCCAAAATTTAAAGTGAGATATTTCCTCTCACTTTTAAGAAATTGGACGGTGCTGGAACAGAGAAGTGCATTATTTTTGCCTCTTAAAAAAATAGCGACTTACGAAGCATAGGGAGAAGAAGGAAGCTTATACCAATTTTTTTTTTTTTATTTTCATGTTTCATCATCTTTTCTTGTATTTTCTTCTACAAATGTAACTATGGTAGGCTAAGGTAATTGTAACCAACTCATATTGGAGATTTCCATGGATTAATCTAGAGGATTTGTGCTCTTTTGCTCAGATTTGTTTGTCCTCTTTCCTTATTTTTGTTTTTCCTCTTGATCATGTTTTTTATCATAATTTTGTGTATGTTCTAGGTTCTGATTTCTTTTCCATTTTCTACCCTTGTATTATGGTTCATTTTTGTTTGAGCTACCTCCTATATATTCTATTTTCTATTTTAGTTGTATTTGTGTGTTTTTGTTGCTCTCTGGTTTTTGTTTTTCTATTTTTCTGGTTAGTGGAAATTCCTGTTTTGGTGTAAGTTGTATTTCTGTTTTTGGTTCCCTTTATATTTCATTTTTATTGATTTTCTGTGCATTGTTTGTGCAATTCTAATAATAGGGAACGAAGGGATTAAATGCTAGATTTAGTATTTAGGTTGATTTATCCAATGATCATTAATTAGACCGGTTTAAAATGATCACTGTGCGATTGTAATTGTGAGCATGCCATGTTTAATTGAATGTTAGGTGATCATCTAGTAGGAAGGATAATCTAAGCGAATGCAGAGATTTCGGTTTGTTTAGAATTAACCACAAAGCTATTTATTATTTTATCCGATGATAGATATCCAAGGAATCTCAATTCTGAGTTGGTTACTCATTTTTAAATTGTTAAATTACTTCTAACATTCTGTTGTTCTAATATGTTTGAAACTGAATTAAAACCCCCCCTTTTACATTCCTGTTAATTCTAACAATATAGTGCCAATTCCAAGTGTGAAACCATCTAGGTTTACTACTATACTATTGAATCTGTTTAGCCTAGTATTTGACTGAGTTCGACGGCTCACGTCAAATTTGGCGCCGTTGCCGGGGAACTAGCTTTGTGTTGCTGGTCTCTACTGAGAGAGATCAATATTCTACTGAAACTTAGATTCTGACTTGCACATAATATTCTGTTATGTAGCTTTGGTGAAGTCTAAGTTGCTGATATATTAGACTTATTTTCATGCTTTATATACTGTATGCGAAAATGCCTATTTTGCTTGAGGTTGCATGACTAGAAGTAGTAACAATGAGCTTTTAGACTTTGATCCTGAAATAGAGAGAACATTGCACGCTACTTGAAGAGCATATAGGCTAAGTCAAGGCATTAGCATTGAATCTGACCCTGCATCTCATCATATTGAGCATTCTGGTTTTGATTCTCATTCTGACTTCGCTTTATTTGATTTTGCTAGTTTTTCACATAGTGTAGACTTGTCCAATTTTAGTGCTAGTTCATTTAATTCTGATACTATGGAGAATCAAACTTTAAAGTAATTGTCTACCCCTGATGTTAATTACCAACCTTTATGCATACAGTATCCTGATTTAGATGCTGACTTTGAGCTTAAATCTGGTGTTATACATCTGTTTCCAAAATTTCATGGTCTTGTAGGGGAAGATCCACATAAGCATCTTAAGGAGTTCCATGTTGTCTGCAGTACCATGAAGCCTTAAGGAGTGGATGAATAACATATAAAGTTAAGAGCTTTTCCTTTCTCACTTGAGGGAGGAGCCAAAGATTGGTTACTTGATCTCACACCTTCATCCATTACAAGTTGGAATGACATGAAGAGGGTGTTTCTAGAAAAATTATTTCCTTCCTCAAGAGCTACAACAATTAGAAAGGAAATATGTGGTATTAGACAAGCCAATGGGTAAAATTTGCATGAATATTGGGATAAGTTTAAGAGATTGTGTGCCAGTTTCCCCGACCATCAGATATCAGACCAACTTCTTCTTGTTTATTTCTATAAAGGTTTGTTACCTATGGATAGAAGTTTGGTGGATGCAACAAGTGGTGGAGCTTTAGTTGATAAGACTCCTCGTGAAGCTAGAGAATTATTAGGAAATATGGCAGCCAATTCACAACAGTTTGGTACAAGAGCCAACAATAGTACTGTGTACCAAGTCAAAGAGCAGCCTACTTCATCTCAATATCAGAATGTGCAAAAGGTAGCAACTCAACATATTTCAGATAACCAAAGATTGGAAAACAAATTGGATGAATTGACTTCTTTACTAAGGCAACTTGCTGTGACACAAACCGTCCAACCTTCTGCTAAGGCATGTGGCATTTGTGCTGACTTTAACCATCTGACTGATGCTTGTCCTACCTTACAAGAGAGTGGCTCATTTGATCCATCACTTGGAGCAGTTGGTGTTTTTACAGGTAAACCTCAATATCAACATAATTATAATCCTCCACAAGGTACTTATAATCCAGGTTGGAAAGATCATCCAAACTTGAGGTGGAATCAGAATCTGAACCAGAATCAAAACCAACAAAACCCTCCTTATCAGCAGAGGTACCAACCTCCGCATTACAGGCAGAATTATCAGCAGCAAAACCAGCAACAACAGTCTGCACCTGTTCAGCAACCTGCCCAACAAGCCAGTAGCAGTGGACCTTCTTTGGAAGAATTAATCAAACAACTTGCTACCAATAAATTGCAATTTCAGCAAAGGACTGAGTCAATAATTCAGAACTTGCAGACTCAAATTGGCCAACTTGCAACTTCTGTGAGTCAGTTTCAACCTCAAGGAGCCAATAACTCTCTACCTTCTCAATCTACTCCAAATCCAAAAGGTAATGTGGGTGCAATATCTTTGAGGTCTGGTAAGCAATTTGAATGGCCAGAGCAAGCTGTCAAGGAGAACAAACAAGTTGAGATTCAAATGTCTGAACCAATACTAGAGAGTGTGAATTCAGAAAAAGAGAAGTTGGATCCTGTGAAGGAGAAGGGAAAAAAGCTAGTAAATGATGATTCTGAAATTCCTATTCCTTTGCCTTCTCCCCAAAGAGCAATGCAATCCAATTCAAAGAAGCAAGCAAAGACAAGTCAAGAGAAGGAGACTCTTGACACTTTTAGGAAGGTTAAAATTAACATTCCTCTTCTAGATGCCATCAAGCAAATTCCTAAATATTCCAAGTTTCTTAAGGAATTATGTACAAACAAGAGACGACTGAAGGGAAATGAGAGAGTTAGCTTCAACCAGAATGTTTCTGCACTCATTCAGCCCATGCCTAAAAAATGCAAAGATCCAAGGACATTTTCTATTCCTTGCATTATAGGAAATAATAAAATTGATGATTGCATGCTAGACTTAGGAGCTTCTATTAATGTTATGTCTGAATCTATCTATAAATCTCTAGGTCTAGGTCCTTTACATTCCACAGGTGTTGTCATTCAGTTAGCTAATAGGAGTAATATTCACCCTGCAGGTCTAATTGAGGATGTATTAGTTAGAGTCAATGAATTAATTTTTTCCGCAGACTTTTACATCTTACAAATGGAATATGAATCTCCTAGTATTATGCCTCCAATCATTTTAGGGAGGCCATTTTTAAAGACAGCTAGGACTAAGATAGATGTACATTCAGGTATGTTTTCCATGGAGTTTGGTAATAATATTGTTCACTATAATATTTTTGATGCCATGCGACATCTTAGAGAGGAGCATTCTGTGTTGTACATTGATGTTATTGATGAAGTTGTAGATGATATATATGATGAACTATGCTCTGAATTTCCAGATTTTGCAGAATTTGTATGTAGTTGTAGTGATAGTGAACGTTGTCCTATTTGTGTTGAAATTGACAATGCACTAGATTCACTTGACCATGATTCTACCTTGATGAATGATCTTGATATGCATTCTAATTTACCTAATGATTTTGAGAAAAATTCTGAATTGCCTACTTCTGATGCTAATTTGAAATCTTTGCTACATTTTGAGTTAGGCAATGTTGATCATTCTGATTATAATTCTGATGTTATTGATGAGTTGTCTAGATGTAGTTCTTCTGCTTTTATTTCAGGTTCAACTCTCCTTGTTGCAGATTTAGTTCAACAAAATAGACTTCTTCCATCAATTGTTGAGCCACCTAAATTGGAGCTTAAGACTTTACCAACTCATTTGAAATATGATTTCTTAGAAGACAACGAGAAATTGCAAGTCATCATAGCAAAGGATCTTCTACCAGATTAAGAAGATAAGTTGCTTCAATTGCTGAAGAAAAATAAGAAGGCAATTGGGTGGACCTTAGCAGATTTAGTTGGTATTAGCCCTTCTACATGTATGCATAGGATTTCTTTGGAAAAAGGTTCTAAACCAGTCAGACAACCTCAGAGGCGCTTGAACCCACTTATTCTAGATGTGGTTAAGAAAGAAGTTACCAAGCTTCTGCAGGCGGGTATCATTTATCCTATCTCTGATAGCCAGTGGGTAAGTCCAATTCAGGTAGTGCCAAAGAAGTCTGGAATCACTATAATTGCAAATCAACAAAATGAGTTGATTCCATAAAGAATTCAAAGCAGTTTGAGAGTTTGTATTGATTATCGCAAGCTCAATAATGCCACCCGCAAGGATCACTACCGTTTACCATTTATTGATCATATGTTAGAGCGCTTTTTAAATGGATTTTCAGGTTATATGCAGATTCATATTGCACCTGAGGATCAAGAGAAGACTACCTTCACATGCCCCTTTGGAACTTATGCTTATAGAAGGATGCCTTTTAGGCTTTGTAATGCGCTTGGAACCTTTCAACGGTGTATGATAAACATATTTTCTGAGTTTTTGGAGGATTGCATGGAAGTATTCATGGATGATTTTACTGTTTATGGATCTTCTTTTGATGTATGCTTAGCTAATTTAGCTAGGATTTTAAATAAGTGCATTCAAACTAATCTTGTATTAAATTTTGAAAAATGCCATTTCATGGTTGAAAGAGGGATAGTATTGGGCCATAAAGTATCTAAGAAGGGCATAGAAGTAGATCCTGCTAAGATTGATGTTATTACTGCTTTACCTTACCCTGCGTCTGTGCGGGAAGTGAGTTCATTTCTTGGTCATGCAGGTTTCTATCGGCGCTTTATTCAGAATTTTAGTGAAATTGCCCATCCACTTTCCAATCTTTTGCAAAAAGATATTATCTTTGAATTTGGAGATAAATGCAAGTCTTCTTTTGATCATTTGAAGCAGTGTCTGATTATGACTCCTGTGATCAGACCTTTTGATTGGTCCCTACCCTTTGAATTGATGTGTGATGCTTCTAATTTTGCCGTTGGAGCGGTTCTTGCTCAAAGATTTGACAAAGCCCCACATGTCATAGTCTATGCTTCAAAAACTCTAGACTCTACTCAAGCAAATTACACCACCACCGAGAAGGAACTTCTAGCTATAGTATTTTCACTTGATAAGTTCAGATCTTATTTGCTAGACACAAAAGTTGTTGTTTTCTCTGATCATCCAGCTTTGAAGCATCTTTTGAAGAAAGCTGATGTGAAACCATGACTCATTCGGTGGATATTATTGCTCCAAGAGTTTGATATTGTCATTAAAGAGAGAAGTGGAGCACAGAACTTGGTAGCAGATAATTTGAGTCGCATTACTCACCCTCATTTTGATCTTTCTCCAATTCATGATGATTTTCCTGATGAGAAACTTCTACAGCTGCAAGGTACGTTACCATGGTACGCTGACATGGTGAATTATTTGGTTGCTGGTGTTTTACCTGTAAATACCACTAAGGCTTAAACTTTGAAATTGAAAAGTGAATCTAAATACTATGTTTGGGATGATCCTTACTTGTGGAGATTTGGTAGTGACCAAATAATTAGACGTTGTGTACCAGATAGTGAGTTTCACTCTATTTTGCAATTATTTCATGCGTCTGCATGTGGTGGCCACTTTGGACCCCAAAGAACAACTAGGAAGGTTTTAGATTCTGGATTATTTTGGCCTTCCTTATTTCATGATTGATATGTATTTTGTAAGTCTTGTATAAATTGTCAAAGAGCAGGTAATATTTCCCGTAGGCATGAGATGCCTCAGCAACCTATATCATTTTGTGAAATCTTTGATGTCTGGGGTATTGATTTCATGGGTCCTTTTCCTGTTTCTTTTGGTTTTACTTACATTTTTCTTGCTGTGGATTATGTTTCAAAATGGGTTGAAGCGAAAGCCACCCGTACTGATGATTTAGTTGTGGTTGCAGATTTTTCTAGATCTCACATTTTTTGTAGGTTTGGTATTCCGAGAGCTATAATCAGTGACCAAGGCTCTCACATTTGTAACCGAACCATTGCAGCTTTGTTGAGAAAATATGGTGTTATTCATAAAGTAGCCACAGCCTACCATGTAACGACCTGGATTATAAGTTGCTAATCTAGATGCTTGATGTGTGTATTATATTAATTGAATTACATGTGTTTTGTTGATTAATTAATTATTTTATTTATAACTTGTTGTTTGAGTCTTTTTGCCTTGGTCTAGGTGCTTGATGGGGTTGGACATAAGTCAACTCTGCTGTGTGGTTGCTGGCTGTGCACGTTAAGGGGACGTGCTATGTCAGCCATGTTTATAAGCAACACGCTGGCACAACAACATGCTTACTCCTTCTTCTACCTTTGCGTTTCCTCTACTTTCTCTCTCAAACTCACCCAGAAAACCCCTTATTCTCGATCCTTCCTTGTTACCTTCAACCTATGAGAACCACCGTAGCTGCTGTAGAATCTCGATGCCAAGAAGAATATCGTGGTCTGAGCAGAAGTTAGGAACAAACCATCGTGAAGCTCGTAGACGAACTTCTGGTTAGGTAAAGAGAGTTTATCGTATTTCTTTAAAAACAGTAGGTACCACGGTCTGGGGGTCAGGGAGTCCAGCCGTGACGATAACTGCATGTCCCTGGTGTGTGTGTGTGTGTCTGTGATGCTTTACCCAGAAAAGGTACGCCTTTTGGGAACAGGATGTGGTATGTCTTAGATCTGTTGAATGTTGTTTTGTGTTGATGTTGGGTGTTCTTGAAGGGAAGTAGATGTTTTAAGAATTTCCCGTGTATGTGTACAAAGTAGGCATTTTGATGCTGAAAGGTTTCTAAGAAATTTACGAAAGTGTTTGTGAAGGTGATGATTATCGGGATGGGTTGGCCGGGTTACGCATAGCCATAAATCTTTTTTTTGATGTCGGCTAACAGGATGGTTAGACTGAGTTGAGTGGGTTACGTAGCATGCATGCATGCATGTAGGACGTAACCTAGACTTTGTTGGTGGACATTTGTAGACCGAGTCACCTACCCGGAAGTTGTTTTCCCAGAGTTGTTAAGACTTGTTTCCTTTTGTTAAGATATACCAGGTTCCTTACCTGGGTGATGCATTGAAACTGTTGAGCTCGTTACCTCACCAAAGAGAAAGAGAGCTACCGGGTTGTTAATTCGGATAAGCTCCAACCTTCTCGAGAGAAGAGCCACCGGGTTCCCTTACTCGATTGAGCTTTGTGTTCTTTTTCTAAACAACCGGGTTACATATATGTGCCGCCTCTAGAAAGTCATCCTTCCCTTTTACAGAGAGACCGGGTTCCTCACTCCGAGATGGGATGTTCCCTTTAGAATTGCTAAGTCGTCTTGCTTGCTGGGAGAGAGAAAGCTTCCGGACCACCTTTTCCAGCCGGGGTTCGGTCCTCCAAGGCCTGTTAGAGCTCTCTTCAACCTGCTCATGGCTAGATCGATCGGTTTCGGGTTATGAAATCACTTGCTTGCAAGGAAATAGGCAAGGCAAGCTCAACTGACTGGATGCTCGCGTGATCGATCGATGGACGGGAGAATTGCATGAATGACGAGACCGGCCTAACCGAAAGTCGAGTCAATGTCTTTCCGGTTGTGTAAGGGCAGTCACTGCAATCAGAAAACAAGAAAATTCCTAGCTTGGGGCCTGTGGCTTTCCTCAACAAAGGAAAGGGGATCTTCGATGCGTTCACTCAAGTTGAAGAAGCCTTTTTCTTGAGAACTATCGGGTTCCTTACTCGGTAGAACTTGTCTGCCCTTGGGAAATGAGCTACTGGGTTCCCTTGCACTCTTATGTAGGTTGGCGAAATACCAACCCGGGTTCTTATCAACCTCATCCGTTTTGCCACCCTTGCCTTCTCTTACCCAAACTTTTCTTCTCTGACCGACTCTTACCGACCTTGTCCGTGTTATACCGACCTTGACCGACTTTGTCCGCCTCTGTCCGACCTTGTTCGGATTTTTACCTTGAAGTAGTATGTATAGGTGCCAACCCGGACATCTCGTACTTCACATCGGTTCACCTGTTTGTACGTGTTGTGATGATGTATATGATTACATTGGTTGCATTCGAACTCGGCCTATGTGATGGCTCAATATGAAATATGCGTTTTGATAATTCTATGTATAAAAGTGAGATGTCGGGACTGGGTGGTGGTAAACCTTGCAAGGACCACGGTCAGTGCATCGATGGGTCCATATGTGGGCGATAAACTATGAGATGCTAGGACTGGGTGGTGGTAAACCTTGCTAGGACCACGGTCAGTGCATCGTTGGGCCCTTGGGTAGGCGGTATCTTACATAGGGGGTGTATGACAGAAAGGATTGTGTTCCTAGTCGGGTCATACATTGACGATGCCTACGTAACATACGACTTTTTGCATGGCCGAAATGGGGCTGATGATTGGCTGTAGGGTACGGAGGTACTGGGGGACCACGTCTGTTGGGAACTCCTTCTGACACCCATTGGCTGATCACCATGGGGGGTGATTCCTGTGCACAAAAGAGTGATCCTGACAAGCTACTGCACCATCTGACCACTGGGATGGCCCATTTTCAGGATGGTACCACATTGCATAATGAGAATTGAGTCAGGAGCATGCATCATGCTAGATTTTATGAACTGATCTATGAGATGACTGTGGATGTCCGTGTATGTTATGCTTAGAACATTTGCAATTGTAGGACGATAATCGTGTTGCTTCTTGACCGAGTTGTGTGCCTTTTTCCTATTGTATTTATCGTTGTTATTTAATATGATGAACTCACTTTTCCTTTGTTGTACCTTGTGGTTTGGTACCTGTGATGATCGCGAACCGGGTTCGTGTGAGCAGATGGGTAGCATTAGGTGCTTTTGGGAGAAGTCCGAGTGTTGGAGCTGCTGTGTTTTGTCGGGATGTCAATGGACATGATCCCGGGCAGGAGTTGCACTTTGCTAGACGTACCCCTTGTTTTAATGGATGCACTCCTTGTTTTGCTATTCACACCCCTAACTTTTATTTTCTCCTCCTATTTGTAAAACACTTGATGCATATTTTGAGATGTAATTCCTTTGGTACTTGTAATTAAATTATGTGTATTTTGTGTGATGATGGTCGTTATATATATATATATATATATATATATTCTCGAAAATTTCTATCGTTTTCACACGTTACAAAAGGGGTGTTCTTTTTTTTTTATTAAAATGAATTTACACAATGGATATGAGTTAGTGATATAGTAGCGACGTGGCGGGTCATTACATACCACCCCCAAACCAATGGCCAAGCTGAAATTTCAAACAGAGAGATTAAACAAATCCTGCAAAAGACTGTTAGCTCTAACAGGAAAGATTGGAGCAAGAAACTTGAAGATGCTTTGTGGGCATACAGAATTGCCTACAATACTCCAATTGGTATGTCTCCCTTCCGACTTGTCTTTGGTAAAGCCAGCCATCTTCCTGTTGAGTTGGAGCACCAAGCATATTGGGTAGTTAAGCAGTGTAACTTGGATTTGGAAAGATCAGGGGTGGAAAGAAAACTGCAATTGCAAGAATTGGAAGAACTCAGGTTGGATGCCTATGAGAGTTATCGTTTATATAAAGCTAAAACAAAGGCATTCCATGTAACGACCTAAATTTCTACTGATTTTTATTATCTTTATTATTATTTGCTTAAGGATAAATTCCCGAGAAACTTATATTAGTGAAATTTCTAAAACGTACAAATATAGACTTAATATTGTACATAGTCATAGTTCTTGTTACAAAAGTCAATACAAATACAGTACTTTCCATACTTCAGTCTAATACATGACTTCCTTTACTACTCCAGCTCCTCAACGAACCTGACCATGATTGTTATCTAAGAAAAACATGAAACAAACTTTTGTGAGAAATAAAATTTCTCAGTAGGCAAAGCTAAATCCCAGCTTATTAGTAGGTTAGTAAAACATCAATATATTCAAACACATATATAAGAAATATGCAAGCTATATGAATGCATGAGATGAACTATCCCAGGGTGCAATGGCCTCCACATATCGTACTGTATGTGGCTACACCTTGTACTGGATGTAGACGCTTCTATAGTCTTACGCAAACATGCATGAATATTGCCATGTATCCTGCACCTGGGTACTACATATCGTACTGTATGTAGCATCAGATTCTGTTTCTCCGAAGCCTCGTACTGGACTTGGAAATAGTAATCCACCTATCTTATCACATCAATATTCATCCATAATAAAATCAAATCCATAAGTGAAACACATATACCTTATGGAAAAATATTTTCATCATATCATCATATTGATTATAAATATGGTTACACCACCATAATATGTATTATAAGTATGGTTACACCACCATATTTTAATCAAGTAAGATTATTACCATCTTTTATGCATAACCAGAGAATAGTTTTAACTATAGAGAAATTATGTTAGTAATCTAACTAATAATCCTCAATATAAATAATATTTAATTCCCTTGAAACCTTCACAAGAAAAGATTCAAACCTAGTATGCAATCTTGATTCTCCTTTCACTTACCTCCTCACTAATTAATCCTCAAAAGTGAATCATTCAATATTTAAACCATTAAACTACATACCATTCAACCTCTACTTCTAAATTTAAATCAAAATATTTTCATAAAAATATCAATGGACAGCCCAAAATATCATAAAAATAACCTTCAAAAGATCATCAAATGGGCTTCCATACATCACTAATATTGATGGATATAAATCATCACCTATCTTATGACTTAAATCAACATATTATCATCAAAGAACAACCTTCAATATCACAAAAATTCAAGCCTAAATAATAATCATAAATCAGCCAACTAAAACATGTAAATTAATCCAAACCATTGCTTAACTAGAGATTTAAGCTTAGCCTACCTCAAGTGAGTTTGAGTCTTGAGAATGGAATGGATAAATGGCTTCCTTCCTTCCTTCCTTCCTTGGGAAATCCTCTTAGAGATGAAGCCTTGATATCCTTCCACTAAGCTTGTCAAAAGTTCTTCCTAAGGTTGCTAGGTTTCTCACGATATTTCTTCAAGATGGTGGAGTTTTCTTTTCTTACTTGATTCAAGCTTTAAAAGAGAAAGATGAAATGAAATGATGGTGATATGAGGGAGAGATTTCTTGCTTCATGTAGGGAAAATGAAATGGAAGAGGTGAAATGGAAGCATTTCACATGAAAGAGGTGTAGGAAGTGTCTTGGAAATGATTTGCACTAAATGACCCCTTCACCTTCTTATATAGTGGTTGGAAAATGCTATGGACATTTCTACCCTTCTTAGTTAGTTATTCCCATTTGGTTCCATCCTAACTTAGTTTCTTTCCATTCCATTCCATTCTAACTAGAGTCATTATGATTCCATTACTTTTCTAGGAAAAATCTTCTAAGCCATGATTACTTTCTTACACTTGTCCAATTTATGAAGACTTTCCTTCTTTTCCTTCCAAGTGTCCCTCTAGGTGGCAAATTCATGAAGCTTCCCATTTCTTCTTCATCATTCACGTGGACACCTAGGGCAACAAGATAAGATTTTTGCTTTCTTTTGCATCTATGCCATACAAGTCTCCTTCCACTTTTTATCACAAAACCTGTTTTAGTAAAATCCTAATTTTGAATTCGTTAACAGTTGGATCTCCCTAAAATTTTAAAGGTACACTACTATCCCACATATGTAACTTTTGACCATTGGGATTGTTGAAATAATGTCTAGAGCTGTTCACGTGATCTACCAAAGGAGATAAGAGAAGATTTTTCTTCTTATCTTGTATACATGTTCCAAGTGTCTACCACTTGTTTTCTTCATAAAGCTTATCTTTACAAGTGGCTTATTCATGAATTTTCTTGGTCATTCTACATCCTTCTACATCATTCCGTTCGTGATTTACAAGCTTAGGGGGTAGGAAGACAAGTTTTTCTTCCTTTTATTCCATTATATGTCATTTTTAAGAAAATCTAATTCCGATTATGGTTTCCCACATGGCAATTCCTTGTAGGAAGTCAATTTTAATTTAAATTCTTTCTCCTAAAAATCATATGAAATAATAGAATTCTAGATATCTTCAAAAATTGGTTTCAATGATAGTTTAAAATTTCTGACAAGCAATCTATACCGAATGATACACATCCTTGCCTACAAGACTGTTCTTATTTTAATTTTGATTGATCCATTCCTTTTCTGATCATCAACATTACTAATCCATTTTATTAAATAATTTTGTTCATCCTACAATTAAGAGATATTTCCATATATTCTATTTCTCATTTTTTCATATTTTTCTAATACTTGAATTCTTCTACATAAAGCTTCAAAGTGGTCACTTTGTAAAATTCATAGAAATTTTATTCTAGAGTTTCTTGTCACAAACTATTTGGATATATTGTCATCTAAGAGTACTTCATCCATTTATCAGGTTCCCACAAAGTTTCTAAAGGTATCTGGTCATTTTTGGCCTAAAGGGCATTTTGGTAATTTCACCATTCATCCTAGGGGTATTTTAGTCATTTTCCACAATATCCATGGGCATTTTTGTAATTTTCATCTTAAGGGTATTCTAAGTAATTTCTACTTCATGAAAAGAGTGATATAGTCATTTTTCTTTAAATATACTTGTATCCAAATATCATCACATTTCCACAATTAATTATAATATAATTTTGCGAATGTTACATTCCATGATAAGCGCATCTTAAGAAAAGAGTTTGTTGAGGGCCAGAAAGTTCTTCTGTTTAATTCCTGTCTCAAATTCATGCCAGGTAAACTTCGATCTAGATGGGATGGACCTTTTATTATTTCACATGTTTTTCCCTATGGTGCAGTTGAGCTTTGTGATAAGCAGACTGGTAGGTCCTTTACAGTGAATGGACATAGACTCAAACCTTTCTTTGAGGGACCCCAGCAGCAGTCTGAGGAGGTGGATATGACCTGTTAGACTTTTGGCAAGCGTACCAATTGTCGTTGTAAGTTACAAAATTTATAAAAGTTCGTCTCCACAGGGACTTGTGCTACTCAATTAATCCAAATAAAACTTAACAGTTGAATAGTTATGTACAACGAGTATGGTCGAAGTTTTTTTATGGTTTTACCGAAATAACGAAAGATTACGAAAGATTACGGAAGCTAATAAATTGATTTTAATTAACTAAAGAAAAGCGTAGGATTTGGATTTCATTATTCATACATCGGTATCCAATTAATATTACCATGCAATAATCATTATCTATCCTTGTTGATGCACACTAAGTTAACCTCGAATCGATTCCTCGCAATCGAGTTCTAAAGATATTTACCGAATATCGATCCCTCGCATACAAAGTAAATATCCCAGCATTAAGATTTATAATCGCGTGCTTTTATTCAATCAAAATGGTACGCCCTATTCCTAGCGATCGTAACGTAATGAGTAAAATTATTCAGTTCAAATCCTAAGAGTACTTTCCAGTTAAACTTAGAATCCAATTTCATGAAACTAGTGATCAAGTAGAATCAAGCATTAAGAACGGAATAAAATTACCAATAATAGATAGAAAAGACTTATGCATAAATAAATATTAAAAGGGATACTTAAAAGTAGAAGATTACATCCAATCCATAAGAGAAACTAACCAAGCATGGAGAGAACCTCCTTAAGAGAAGAATTGATGAAGGGCCCCATCACCGCTTCTTTTCGGCAGAGTCTCCACACTAAATCTCACTTCTCTCACTTTCCTAACTACCTAATACTACTATTTACTACAAAAAACTAAGAAAAAGCTTGAAAGAAGCAAGGAGGAGAAGAAATTTGAGTTGAAGAAGTGATGGAATGCCTTGGGGGTGCTTGGGTATTTATAGGGGCTGGCCTGGTCGAGTTTGGTCGCCCAGGCGAGCAATTTTAGTTCATTTTAGTCGCCCAGGCGAGTTAATAGCCCACTTGCACGTCCACTTGGCCCACTTGGAGGTCCACTTGGTCCATTTGCAGCATCCACTCGCCCAGGCTAGCAATTTACACTATATTCATACGCTCAGGCGAGTTAAAACACCTTATGGAGAATTCTTGTTGGGCCTTTTGCTAGTTGCACCTCCCTGTTTGCTTTCTTTATCCAAATTTGCTTGCTTTTTATTTTCGGAAGCCCCGGAAATCCTCGGAATCTATCAAAATACAAAACATGTTGGATTAATCTTTCGAAATATGATGAATGACATGTATACAAGCAATAGGAGCTATTTAACTAGGTTTAGGGTAAATTTATGATAAAAGCTTATGAAATCAAAGGATAAGTGCCTTTATTTAAAACATGATTTTAACTAAATTAGGGCATTTATCATGACCCTCCGTGATGCCATTTACCCTCCATGAGGAGGAGGACAAGGAGTCTATACTCTCTTGCTTTTACTTTTTATTTACACTTTTACCTTTTAGCTTTGTTTATTAGCAAGTCATACTTTCATCTGATAATTGTCGAGTGATGCATAGTATGGACTTGGTCATGTTGCTTTCATTTGGATCACTTTGGTTTAGAAGAATTCTGAATTCTTGCATTATCTGACTTGGTTATTGATTTTATGGTATTGATTATGTGATATGGTACCTGGTGAGATTTTGGGTCTGTTTGAATGGAATCTATATCTTATACCATTCCTTCTTTCTAGTGTGATACTGCTCATGATTTTCATTCTCT
Organism: Glycine latifolia; assembly: GCA_013407115.1. NCBI lineage: Eukaryota > Viridiplantae > Streptophyta > Magnoliopsida > Fabales > Fabaceae > Glycine > Glycine latifolia. Next base: position 8,438,700 of record CM023943.1, read on the forward strand.
AGAACTTGCTCCCTTTCTTGTCAAAGCAATGTTTGTAACTCGCATGCATGAAAATGATTGAGGCCTTCTTTCTTTTCTTTTCCCACTTTGGCCATATAGCTATCCCTTACATTATATTCCCTTGTTAGCCCTGTTGTGCCTGATTGACTTGATTTTTTTTCATAGCCACATTACCATTTGATACCACACCTTAAAGTTTGTTTCCTATGGTTGCCTTAGTGTTTTGTATAAGTGTGGAGGTTGCTCGAGGACGTGCAAAATTTTAAGTGTGGGGGAGAGGTATTATATTTTGTGTTTTAAAAAAAAAGCTAGTTATAACAAAGTGTTAATTTGCTTTAAAAAAAAGAAAATGCAACAAAAGAAAGAAGAAAAAGAGAAAAAAAGTTGTTAATGAAAAAAAATGCTTATTTTTGGGAAAGTTGTGATGTGATGATGAGTTGGGATAGAGAAAAGAGTTTGGAGTTACTTGTAAATTTTTATTTTGGACTCTACAAACTTCTTTGGTGCTTAGCTTCATTTCCAGATTTATCCACCTTGTCCCTAGCCCCATTACAACCTTAAAAAGTCCTCTTGATTTAAGCATGCATGTTATAAATAGTGGAGAAGGTAGAAATTGAGTAAGCCTATGGTAGGATAATTTTCTTGAGTAGATTTGAGCGATACACTTGATACCTATACACTTGAGAGAATGATTATGAGCTTTCTGTGATAACCAAATTGCATAGTTGATGTTAATATCTGAGATTGTCCTGTTTTATAATGTGAGATGAAGGAATATCTATTTTTTTGTAATGTTAATCTTTAGAGCTTCATGACTATTGTTCACCATCTTGCATTTTTTGCAATTGTTGGACAGAAAGTTATCTTTTGATTTGTTTACTGCATAAGTTTTAATTTGCTTAGGAGTGCAAAATGATAAGTGTGGAGGAATTTGATAAGTGATTTTTATATCACTTATTTTCTACTCTTGATTAGTAGTTTATTACCCTTTTTGGTGTGTATTTAATGTCTTTAGTATGGATTAATAGTTTAGGCTTTTAAATAGATTTTTATCTCTTAGTAGTTAAAATTGTAGATTTGTGCAGTTTTCGTATTTTGGCCATAACTTTTGCTACTGATGTCCGTTTGAGCTGATTTGTCTTTTGTTTTTGAGATAATTCAAATATCTACAACTTTTATGAAGAAATCAAGATCAAATTCTGTCAAATAGATGGACGAAATTGGCCCTGAAGTCAGCAGCAAAAATCTGGAATTTATGTAATAGCTAGGGGTAATTATGTCATTTCACCCAAAATTTAAAGTGAGATATTTTCTCTCACTTTTAAGCAATTGGACAGTGCTGGAACAGAGAAGTGCACTGTTTTTCCTCTTTAAAAAACAAAGACTTATGAAGCATAGGGAAAAGAAGGAAGCTTATACCAATTTTTTTTATTTTTTTTTATTTTCATGTTTCATCATCATTTCTTGTATTTTCTTCTGCAGATGTAAATATGGTAGGCTAAGGTCCTTGTTGTAGTGACCCACCACGTCGCTACTGTATTACCAACTCATAACCATGATACAAATACAATTTAATAAAAAGAACACCCCTTTGGTTACTTGTGAAAACGGTGATAAATTTTTTTTGCGAGCATATAACGACTATCATCGTAGAATATACACATAGATCAAGGTATTCATAAAACATTTCAAATATATGTATGCACTTACAAGACATAATTTAATTACGAGTACAAAAGAGTATGTCTCAAGATATACATCAAGTGTTTTACAAATGAAAAGAGAAGTAAAAGTCATAGGTGTAATTAGCAAAACAAGAGGAGTGCATCCATCAAAACAAGGGGTACATCTAGCAGAATGTAACTCTTGCCCGGGATCATGTCCATTGACATTCCAGCAAAACATGGTGGCTCCAAACAACATGGTCCTCTCCCAAAGCATCTACTGTTGTTCGTCTACTCACATGAACCCGGTTCGTAATCATCACAGGTACCAAACTACGAGGTATAACAAAGAAAAGGTGAGTTCACCATATTAAATAATAACAATAAATACAACAGTAGAGGAACACAACCTGGTAAGGAAACAACACGGTCATCACCATAACAATACAAACATTCGAAGCATCCATCAAGCATTTCATAAGTCAACTTAGTATCTAGCATGATGCATGCTCCTGACTCAATTCTCTTCGTGCAATGTGGTACCATCCTGGAAATGGGTCATCCCTATGGTCAGATGATGTAGCTAAAAGATAGGGCCTTGAAGCCCGAAGGCATGTGAGAAAAACAAAAAAAAAAAATTCAAGCGGAAACATACATACCACACAAGAATCATTCTTTAGGACATATATGTTACCTTGTTTATATTCGTAACTTGATGATCAAGGATAGGCTTGAAGATACAAGCCCTCTAATGTTGATCCATACCACTTCTTGTCAAGACTCAAGAACGCTTCTTGAAGGCCACCAACAAACACCAAAGGAGGCAAGCTAGGTGCACCAATGGAGAGGAAGAAGGTTAGGTTTTAAAGTGTTTTTACTTATCTAAGAGACTCACCAATAGATGATATTGGTGGCTGAATTTTCAGTCAAAACTCACACAAAGGGGCACGTGAAAAGGGAGGAAGATAGATAGGTTTTATTTCTCAAAAAATCTTAGAGAACTATGATCACAAGAACACAATTTATAGAAGAGTTTGAGTCAGATTTTTTTTAACCAAAGAATCTGATTATGAAGCATCCTACACGTGAAGAAAAAATAGAGTTGTTGTATTTCAAAAATTGCCAACAACCTCCTATCATATCCTCCTAAGACCAAGTCAATTACTTGGGAATTATTTTGCCAAATAATAATTAAATATCAGCCGTATGTAAGCCCCATAATCAGCCCTCAAACTTCTTCCTAAAATCTAGGACATGATCATGATAAGATGCTAGTTGAATTCAAATTCAAATCTAGCTCTTATCTTCTCTTTTTGATATGAAACTAACTACTATAGTTAATTCATATTTAAATTCAAATATTTAAATTATCAAACTTAAATATTAGATAATTAATTTAACTATTTAAATTAATTAATAATGTCTTGGACTATTCAAGCCCATTAACTCCATTCATGTGCCCCTCTATCTTTAAGATAGGTATCCAAAATCTTTCTTGGGCAAACAATCATTATTAGGCCCAAAACCTTTAATGCCATAATGTCATGACAACTTAGCTACTGACATAAATGAGTTTGGGCCCAACAAGACCACTACCCATTTAATGACAACACAGAGCACTAGCAATGCTTTGTTGCCCCAGAACTAGTTAGGTAAATGACAAGATCATCCTATTAAATCTATTTGGTTTCCGTATATATTTCCTTTCGTCTCGGTTACCTTCCCATAAAACCTAGGGTAAGGAAACGTATCAGCCCTTGCAGTCTAGGGTAAGCTTTAATACGAAATAGGGAGTCTTCAATTTTACTGACTCTAAAGGCAAATCATCTCATGATTTCTTTTACTATGCATAGATTCCCGAGTCCCGTAAATGTCATCCCAATTTCTTTGATTTACAGATAACCTAATCTCTCACAGAGATTTGACAAATTCCTTTAGCTAGTCACCCTAGACTCGTGTTCTTTCAGGACATGCCCAAAGGTATACCTATGTGTCTCCATGTTTCAGGCAGACGAGGTATACAATCAAAGCATGTCTTCTAGAACACAGTCTAGGTGAAAACTTCTGGTCTAAGGAAAGACATACCCAAATAATAAGAGACTACTCTAATGATACTATCTGTGAGATTTCCTCATAGAGTCTCTTTGTGGGTCCGTTTAGTGCGAGCTATACCCTTATAGGTCCACCCACGACTTTAGCTAAGACATCTCCATGTCTGTAGCTCATGAGGTCTTTACCTTGTATCTGCATACAAGTAGATAAGTCGTGCTAGTCTTACCCGAGATCGCTGATCCCCATTCTCAGTGTCTCTAGACTAGGAACTTAAAATTTAGGAGTAGACATCTGGTATCCTTGAATTATAATAACCTAGGTTTAATAAATAAGAGAAAAGAAAGAAAAGTTTAAATTTGCTAAATTCCGTCAGAAAAAGCGTTAGCGACGGATTTTGCGACGGATTTTGCGATGGATTTTATGACGCGGATAGCGCCAGATTTGGCGCGGTTAGCGCCACAGGTGCTGGATTTTGGCGCGGATAGCGCCATAGTAGCGCGATCAGCGCCAGAACGCGATCTGGACCTCTATAAAAGGCCATTTTCGCGTTTTTGGGCTTCAAAACTGCTTCTTCTTCTTCCTCCTTGAGCCAGCAGCCATTAGAGCACCCTAGAAGCTTCATATTTCCATTATAAGCCATTAAAACACTTCCCTAGACCTTTGATTGTGAAGGAAACATCTTGGAAGCCTTGAATCATCTCTTTACTCTCTAGAAAAACCCCTTTTGAGTAAGTTTTGGGAATCGAAGAATTAGAGGCAAAGGAGGCCTTGATCGAGTAAGCTACCTTAGGGAAAGCGATTCCCTGGTGTTTCTGAACATCACAGAGGTAAGAAACTCGAACTCTAACCGTTGGTTCTGTGCATTGGATTTTGTTGGTGATGGGGGTATATAGAGAGGTGTTTTAGAAGTGTTAGAGCCGTTATTAGGCTTAGACTCTGTAGAGTTTTGTGCTCAGAAAGGTATTCTGAGGAAGTTAGAGCCTTGAATCATCATTACTGATGAAGTTTGATTTTGGCTCTGAGTATGTATGAGCAGAGATAAAAGACTACTATTATGACTAGTATGAACCTTAGAGCAGTTAACAAAGTTGCTCAGGAGACTATATAGATGAGATTGACCGGTTGAAACTGATGATGATGAGAAGTTGGGGGTTGGCTATTGTAAGCAGAGAGATGCCTGATGTTAGCCTGATTAGAGTCTTAATAGAGGCTCTGAAGCCTTGTGTAGGCTAAGTAGGACCTTGTGAAGGGTCTGAGATCACTTGTACAGTGATTAGTATATGTTTAGAGAAAGGATGATAGTTTCCTTTCGTTTGAACAATTTAGGATCGTATTTGATGTGTTATATGCTTGTTTTGTGTAGGACGTGAGCGGGAGAGCTCTGGTGGTATTAACCACGAAGCCGGGAGAGCCGGTGATCTATCTAGAGCAGGTAAGCTCTTGGTTCTTATTTGTGTATCCTCTGCTGCGTTCCACCATATATCCGCTGGGATTATGGTTATGATATGTATTTATGCTAGTAGAGGAATGTGTATAATGCTGTGAATGAATGGTAGATGTTGTCTGAACCCTATGAAAGGGTAGCTGATGTTTTATATTTGATCTGCTATGCTTGAAATGTGAAGTGAACCCTGTGATGGGGGATTGATATGCATGGCTATGATGTGAGTAGATTGTGGCATGACTGGTTGAATGTGAAACCTGTATATGTAAGTTGTGCTTGAATAGTATCCTATTGTAGTAGGATAGATGATTGAGACTGAGAAAGACCTGGTGAGAGATGAGCCTGTGATATGGAGGTAGCCTCCTACGTGAAGATGTTCCCATATACACAGAGGCAGCCTTTCCCAGGCAATTGTATTGAGTTAGAGGATGAGATGGCCCTGTGATACATAGAGGTAGCCTCGTGATAAGAGATGTGCCTATGTACATAGAGGTAGCCTCACCAAAAAGGAGATGTACCTATATATATATATATATAGAGGAAGCCTCCGCTAGGGATACATGCAAGAGATGTGCCGAGTGTATAGAGGTAGCCTCCCTGTGAGGAGATGTTCCTATATACTTAGATGTAGCCTCTGCATGACAGTGATTGATGTGATGAATGGCGTTATGCATGAGTATGCTTTGATTTTGGCTGATGGATGTGTATAGCCTGATTGTGGCCAAGAGTATTGTGCATTGATGTGCCTGATGATTGAATTAGTGTTTTACTAATGACGATTGTGATTGTGATTAATATATATATATATAAATATATGTGTTGTCAGTGAACCAGGGGAAGGAAATACCTTCAAGGGCCCTGAGTTTACTGAGATTTTATATCTCACCCCGTTTGTGGGACTTATATTTCAGGTGATTCATCAGGAGGAGCAGATAGATCCCAAGGCAAGAAGCCTATGCAGGGATAGCTGTTGTTTGTACACCTTAGGCTAGATGATATGAGCATGTGGCTCTGGTGTTTTGTACTTAGCCTTTGGTCTTGTATTTTGATGTACCCTGATGGGATATTTGTATAGTTTTGTACTGTACAGAGAAACTTTGATGTATATTCACCATATTATAGTGTACAGTGTTATGATAGTGACCCTTGATGATGTCACAGTTTTGGTTATGCTTCCAAACTGCTTAAACTCTGATTGATTATCTGTTTGTGTGTGGTTATGCTTGGTAATGACCCTTTCTGTTGAGGGGGCGTTACATGAATCCTCATGATCGTGATCCCATCACTGATATTCAAGAGATACCTATTCTATTCCAAGGGTTTTATCCAGTTACTCATATATTAATAATGATATCGAGATAGAATATGAAACAAGATAAAGAGCGCTTATAATTTATTTATGACAATATTGAAAAGTAAATGTATGTCCTAATCTAATGAAAAGATTGTCTCTAGGACATCCATATACTAACAGTAGCAGCTTGTCAGGGTCACTCTGTCGTGCACAGGAATCACCTCCCCATGGTGATCAGCCAATGGGTGTCAGAGGAGTTCCCAACAGACATGGCCCTCCAGTACCTCCGTACCCTAGAGCCAATCATCAACCCCATTTTCTCCATGCAAATGTCGTACGTTACGTAGGCACCATCAATGTATGACCTGGCTAGGAACACAATCTTTCCCGCTATACACCCCCTATGTAACATACCGCCCACCCAAGGTGATGGAGGTCCAAGACAAGCCAAAGGTCTAGAAGGAGAGCTTGAAGCACTTCCATTGGTGAGCTTCAAAGGACCAATGACAAGAGCTAGGACTCAAGCACTTCAAGACCACATTCAAGCCAACTTGGGCAAGCATGAAGTTGCACACCAATTCAAGGATGACAAGAGCTGGATTTTGATGTCTCAAATCCAATTTAATTCAATAAATTCCAGCACTTGTTAGAAGAAATTCAATAAAACACTTGTAAATAGGTTGTCACTGTTTTAATCGATTATTTTAACCTTGTAATTGATTACAACATTTCAGTTGCAAACAGGAACAAGGTCTTACTACTTTAATCGATTAAATGGCTAGTGTAATCGATTATTTCAGTTCTTGATTGCTTTAGTCGATTACAAGAGCGAATTAATCAATTATTATAGTCTGAGATTGCAACTGCACATGTTTGAGAAGCCAAAGATCACTTAGGGAAAGCTTGCACTTCAAGCTTCATTTAGGCTTCATTTCAATTTGCATTTTCTTACATTTTAGTGACATTTAGCTTGTAATTTTGTGGCCTATATAAGGTGCCAAAACTGAATGTAACTAACTTTGATTCATTAATACAATTTCTGAAAATTGTTGTGAGAGTTTCTCTCTTGTTCTTGTTCAAGAACTTCTTGAGTCTTATCAATGGCTTCCCAATGCTATTATGGTAATTCTTCCTAGACTTATTGGAGAGCTTCTCCATGGTGTCTTCACCTTCATCCCTATCCTTTCTTCCATCTTCCATTTTCTGCAATTTAAACTTCTAAAAATAGCCCCAATTTCAAGGAGTGTTGGAAGCTTGTGTGTTCTTGAAGTTTGCTTGAAGATTGGGTTCTATTGCAAGGTAGATTTGGGAAAACTTAATGGCTATGGGTTCAGCGGTTACATTACAAGGGCACAATGATGTGCTGACCGTGGTCCTCACAAGGTTCACCACCTGGTCCCGACATCTCACGTCTATATATAGAATATCACCACGGCACCATCAATGTATGACCCGTCAGGAATGAACTCTTCTTGGGTAGGATAATGCCATACACCCCCGTGGGTATTTATGTATATCCAAACACGTTCATCATCTCAAGCCATCACATAGGCCGAGTTCAAATGTTACCAACGTAAGTGCATACGTCACTCACAAATGCATATAATCAAGTGAACCGGTGTGAAGTGCGAGGTGTCCGGGTTGGCACTTAGACATACTTTCTCAGGGTAAGAATCCGATCAAGATCAGACGACAGTTCTCAAAGAAAAGGGGTTTGGACTTAGCAGCTCTAAAGAGAATCGCCGATCCCGAGTAAGGAACTCGGTTTACCTTAAAGAAAGGAAGCGAGTCTTTAACAACTCTAAGGGAAACAACCACAGGTAGGTGACTGATAAGTGTTATATCTTAGTAAAAATAGGGGTACATTTAAAGCACTTATCATGCATTTTTCTACGAATATTTATCAAAAACTTGCCCTAATCTAGTTAGTTTGCATTTAGCGCTTAACATTAATGATGTGTTTTAATTCTTGATGATTCATCCAATCTTCTTTTGTGTTTTGCAAGATTACGTAAATTTTGAAGCTTCCGTACATTTGAAACAAGCAAAAAGGGATCAAAAAGCAAAATAGGGAGGTGCAGCAAGTAAATCAGGCCCAAGGCCCAAAAAGAAATTTCCAGAAGTATCTTTAACTCACTTAAGCGAGTGAACATAGTGCAATCTGCTAGCTTAAGCGAGCTGCATTGCAAGTGGACAAGCAATTGGGCCTAGTGGACGTGCAAGTGGGCCCTTAGCTCGCTTGGGCGACTGAAACATGAATAAAATGGTCGCCCAAACACGTACAGATCCACCCCTATAAATACCCAAGCACCTCCCAAGGCCAAATCACTTCTTCTCATTCCATTTCTTCTTCTCCCTTGATCCTAAGGTGCTCCCAAGGCCTTAGTGACTTCTTAAGCTTGTATTAGAGAGGTTAGGCTAGTAAGAAAGTTGAGTGATAGCGTGGAAGCTCTGCCGAAAAAGAATGGTGATGATGCTTTTCTTCTACTATTCTTCTAGGGAGATTCTCATCATGCTTGGCTAACTTCTCTCAAAAGGATTGGATGTAATCTTCTTACCCTCAAGTATTTCTTTTAATATTTATTTATGCATTAGTCTTTTCTATTTATTATTGATAAATTTATTCCGTACTTAATGCTTGATGCTACTTGATTAATAGTCTCAAGAAATAAGGTTCTTAAGTTTAACTGGGAAGTACTCTTAAAAACTTGAACTGAATAAATTTATTCTTTACGTTACGATCGCTAGGAATAGGGTGTACCGTTTAGATTGCAAATAACACGCGAATATGATTGTAATGCTGAGGGTATTTATTTTATATGCGAGGGATAGATATTTGATAAATATTTCTTAAGGATTCTCAATTACGAGGGATCGATTTGGGATGATTTTATGTGTGCATCAATAATAAAAGAAAATAACTTATGCATGGTAATATTAATTGAATACTAAGGGTATGAATGATGAAATCCAATCCTGCGCTTCTCTTAAATTAATCTCGTTTTATTAAGTTTCCGTAATTTTCTGTAATTTCTCGTAATCATTTGTACTAAATTTATTATTTCCGTTTTTTCTTAAGTTTTAGAATTTCTGCTAAATCACCACTACATGCAATTCCGTTCACACTCATTGTACATAACTATTAACTTGATAAGCTTTATTTGAATTAACTAAAGTAAAAATCAAATCCCTGTGGAGACGAACTTATATAAATTTTGTAACTTACAACGACAATTAGTACGCTTGCCAAAAAGTCTAACAGTGACCTGGTCTACAGATGTCCGCCAACAAGGACTAAGTTACGTCCTGCATGCATGCATGCATGCCACGTAACCCGCTCAACTCGGTCTACCCATCCCGGTAGCCGACATCCCAACACAAGGATTGACACGTATACTTAACTCAGCCTACCTGATGGAGGTCCAAGACAAGTCAAAGGTCTAGAAGGAGAGCTTGAAGCACTTCCTTTGGTGAGCTTCAAAGGACCACTGACAAGAGCTAGGATTCAAGCACTTCAAGACCATATCCAAGCTAACTTGTATCTCTTGGAAAAGCATCAAGAAGTACACTAACTCAGTAGAAACACAAAAGAAGTGCTATCTGTTTTAATAGATTAAAAGCATTTTTTCTGATACCTTTAATTGATTACCAGATTCCTGTAATAGATTAAAAGCATCTTTTCTGATACCTTTAATCGATTACCAGATGCCTTTAATCAATTAAATCAGCATCAGGAAATTTAAAAAGACAAGAACTTACTGTTTTAATTGATTAAATGACCTCTGTAATCGATTAAAACAAGTCTTGACTATTTTAATCGATTACATAAGCCATTTAATCGATTACACAAGCCTGAAAGTGATAAATCGCTCTGTTTTAATCAATTACAGTGTGAATTAATCGATTAAACCAATTTTTAAGCTACTTTGCACATGTTTGGGAAGCCAAAGGTCACTTAGGGAAATCTTGCACTTCAAGCTTCATTTAGGCTTCATTTCAATTTGTATTTTCTTACATTTCAGTGACATTTAGCTTGTAATTTTGTGGCCTATATAAAGTGTCAAAACTGAATGTAACTAACTTTGGTTCATTAATACAATTTCTGAAAATTGTTGTGAGAGTTTCTCTCTTGTTCTTGTTCAAGAACTTCTTGAGTCTTATCAATGGCTTCCCAATGCTATTGTGGTGATTCTTCCTAGACTTATTGGAGAGCTTCTCCATGGTGTCTTCACCTTCATCCCTAACCTTTGTTCCATCTTCCATTTTCTGCAATTTAAACTTCTAAAACAACCCCCAATTCAAGGAGTGCTGGAAGCTTATGTGTTCTTGAGGTTTGCTTGAAGCTTAGGTTCTGTTGCAAGGTAGATTTAGTAAAACTTAATGGCTATGGGTTTAGCTGTTACATCATCTGGTATCTAGAGCCTAATCCTTGTAGAATTCTTCTTCAAGTTCAGTTTTAGATTTCTTCAAAGGTAAAATTCTACATTAAATCCAAAAACGAAAATCCATTTCAATTCCTTGTTTCTTGTTGTTTTCCTTTGATTCTTGGTGGTGTGGGCTTGTTGTGTGTTCAGCCACAAAACCTTAGTGTTTTCTTCAAGTTCTATGTGAATTCTTGTTCTTATGTTCTTCATGTGTTCTTGATATTTTTCTGAATTTTTAGCTTTGATTCTTGTCAACTTGTGTTAGCGTTGTTTGTGTGTTGTATAACCACTTGTTTTGATTCTACTCTCATGCCTAAACTGAATTGAGTTGTTAGAAGCAAATTTTACAATTGTTATACATCATATTTTAGTTATTCATTGAATTTCTTTAAGGATTTTTGAACTTGTTCAAAAGAAAAACAAAAGCTGAAAAAAAAAAATTTGTGAAAGAAACAATCCAAAAGCAAAAGAAAAATACATCAAGTGTACAGCCAAAGACATTATTGATTAGTGGCTGGAAAAAGTGAAAGAAAAACAGAATTTAGAAGCAAATTACAAAATTACAAGTTCCAAAATTTCCTTTGAACAACAAAATCAAGTGAACTTGTATGACATGCAAATTTGATAAAATTTGGCTTCTAGCAATTGAATTCACTTGGCATATCCTCCTTGTGCAGTTTGGTACAGCCATAGTATTCCTTGAGTTGTCTCATTAATTTCCAAGTTGAGTTGTGCTTTTCTAAATTTTGCTTTGTTGCTTGTCTCTTAAAATTTCCAAGGTTTTGTCTTAGAGTTTTGTTGTTCTTTGGACTCTTGAGTCTAGCCTAGAATCATTTCTTATTTCACTATAGTAAAGAGGCTTGATTTGATTAGAAGTTTTTGCTTAAGAACTATAGAGAGGAATAAGAGTGGAAAAAGGAAAGAGAGAACATTATAGAAAGAGCCTAGATTAAGTGTGCAAACACAAGTGTGAGTGGTGAGAATTTCCTTATATACTTGTGTTTTTGCTAACCATTTTTTGTGAAGGATGAGTTCAAGTGGAGGAGAGACTTTGTCACCTAGGACCTCTAGGTTGATGAAAGCCATGACAAAACAAATGAAAGACTTGAAAATAGAATTGCAAACCAATATAGATGCAAGGTTTGGAGAGTTTCAAAAGGAGACCCAAAGGAGGAGTCATCCAATGGAAAGTGTGGATGGAGAGGCTCATAATAGTAGGAGGTTGAGTGAGTATCCTTTTTCTCATGGAGGAAATTATTATGATGAGAGGAGTGAGAGGGAGGAGTGGAGAGAAAATAATAGAAGAGAAAATCATAGGAGACACAATCCTAGGAGGCAAAGGAAGCCTACGGCAAGGGCTTGGCTCTACTTTGGTGGAACAATTCTGTTTGATGTTCCTTCCAAAATTTTGGCCAGAATTTTATCAGTTTGAGTTGAAGATGGGGATAAAGGTCTGTGGATTCTCACTTGCTTTTTTTGGATTCCAGATAGTTCTCAAACGAGGGAATCATTACAACTACTAAGGAGTTTTAGGGCGAGTATTGCTTTGCCTTGGTGTGTCCTTAGGGAGCACCCCTCTTGGCTCTTACAATGATTTCGTAAACTGTTATTGACTGTGAGCTGCAGGATGTCCCTCTTGAGGGGTATCCCTTTATGTGGTCTAAGAGCCATGGATTATACAGAGCTATAAGAGCAGTTGGACCATGTGTTGGTTGACTTGTCCAAGCTTAAGTTGCATAGTTAGGTTTGTTTGGTTAATATTTTGTCTACTATCTTTGATCATACTACAATGAGAATGATGTGGTCAAATTCAAGAGGCGCTATCATTGTGAGAATGTGTGGCTTTAGGAGGTTGAGTTTTCTGATGTTGTCAAGGAAGGATGGAATAAGGTGGGGAATGCAGAGATTGAGAAAAATTGTGTAGAGGAGTTTGTGTTTGGGGGAGAAATTTTAAATCTAGATTTTGGAATGAGATTCAGAGTTGCAAGAAGAAGGAGCTAATGTTGATTTTGTGGCCCATTTTAATTCTCTAAAAGATCCTATGGTGGCTATCCTTCTCCAAGAGGAAATTTTTTGGAAGCAAAGGTAAAAAATATTCTGGTTGTGTGAAGGTGATTATAGTAATAGAGTCTTCAAAGTTAAATACTTCTCATGGGGGATTTTTTGGAAGTTGTGGTTGTTCACAACCTATCTTATTCTTGGTGAAGTATATGTGCTTCTTGTGTGTTGGTTAAACAAGGGCATAGGTGATGGATGAGCCTTGGCTAAGAAACAAAGACAAATAGAAATCTTATAATCATTCTCATAATATTTTGCATGATATGAGTGTTAAGGATCTTATTTTGCACAATACAAGAGATTGGAATGTGCACTTGATATCCCAAATATTTGACAAAAAAATGTTTACTTTGATTTTACAGGTTCCTTTATTTAATTATGTGATAACGGATGCTAGAATCTGGGATCCTAAGGAATGGAAGATATTCAGTCCGGTCTACATATAGGCTTCTAAGGGATAGAATTGCCAATCTCTCTCAGCTCACTGAGGAAGGCAATTGGAATGTTATTTGGAATATGCAAGTCCCAACTAAAGTCAAAATTTTCCTATGGAGAGGATGTAGAGATTCGACCTACAAGAATTAGACTCTAGTCTAAAGGTATTGAATACCCCTAATTATGCTTAATTTGTGAAAGAGGCCATGAAAATTGTTTTCATGTGTTCGCTAGTTGTGACCTTAGTCAACAATGTTGTACAAAATATCAGTTGTGGCACCATGTTAACTCAATGTTGAAGAGTTGTGATAGCCTTAAGGAGCTAAGTTTCTTGTTGCTATAGAAGCTTAATGTAACATCCTCAAAATTATATTATGAGATATATTTATGATTGAATTATGGAAGTGTGATGATAATTGGATACAAGAAGAATAAGATAAATTTTATTTGAACATAACCTGCCCAAAATTTCCATATCTGTCACCTGAATTGAAAAATTTATTTCTCTCTCAATTCTTATTAAAATTAAGTGTATGATATATGGAATTAAAGATCTATATGTCTAATACAACATATTAAAATTTCAGACCAATCTAGATTGACTACTGTTTGCAATAACAAAAACACTAAGGGATGTCATTGTCCTAAGTTAAATTCGCTGGCAGCTTTGGAAGTATAGATTAAAAATTCTATATCTCGAGTTTTATAACTCCAAATAAGGCATGTGATACCTTTTGGGAAATCTTAGGAAGTGTAGTTTAACATACTAGAAAATGAGAATTTTTGGATTAGTAAGTTGGTACAGAATAAATAATGAGTGAACCCTATCTGGTTGAGTGCTTATAGCCCTTTGGACCATTTGGATTGAGTAAAACTTGCAACTCTTGAAATTTTGGCCCAAGGAATCAAATATTCAGCTCAAATAGGGACTATCCAGAAGTGGATTCACGTGCAAAAGCCATAGAATAGGCATAGCTAAGTGAACTAATAGGAAGAAAAGTTTGGTAAACCAAAGTCAATGGTATGTCAATGAAGATAAGCTTTTTGAATCAACCTTTCTAGGTGGCCCTTCAAGGTGGAAAGCAAGCATTAAGCCAATTCCAGTTTTCCTTGTGTCTTGCTTTCATTGTCTTGCCTTCTATTTGCTGCCTACAAACCTTGACCTCTTCTACCACCTCATCCACCAATCAATTTCTTCTTTCAAGGCTTCATTTCTTAGAAGATATTCAAAAAGAAGCAGCCACTTAATCAATTTCAAATCCAAATCCATTTGAGGTAGGCTAGGCTTCAATCTCTAGTTAAGCTTTTGTTTGGATTAATTTATATGCTTAATTAGGCAGATTTATGGTTATCATTTAGACTTGAAATTCATGTCGTTTTAAGGTTATTTTATGATGTGGAAATGTTGATTTTAACCATAGGATAGGTAATGATTTATAAGTTGAAATATTAGTGATATTTGGAATCACATTTGATGATTTTTGTGAGTGATTTGATGACCTTTGGGCTGTTTGTTAATATTTTTATTATTGGACTGTTTTGAATTAATTTTTTTTGAAGTAGAGGTTGAATGGTATGTAGTTAAATGGTTCAAATGCTTGAGTGATTAAATTTTGAGGATGAGGTAGTAAGGTGGTAGGTGAAAGGAGATTAAAATGCATGCTAGGTTATAATGTTCTTGTGAAAGTTTAAAGGTGTTAGAAATTATTTTAGAGATATATTGTGGTTTATTAGTTAGGTTACTAACATGATTTTTTTATAGCTTGAGGATATTCAAAGGTCATGCCTAAGTGGTAATGATCTTATTTGAATAAGGTATGGTGGTTTAACCATACTTGTGGTACGTATGATGTTATGAAAACAACAATTTTTCCATAAGATGGTATGTATTTTGCTTATGGATTTTATTATGAATGGATTTTGACTGATGATACGTTGATTTATGTTTCCAAGTCCAGTACGAGATTTGTGAAACAAAATTTGATACTATATACAGTACGATATGTAGTGATCAGGTGCAAATATATGGCAAAAATCATGCATGTTTGCGTAAGACGATCGCAGCGTCTACATCCAGTACGAGGTGTAGCTACATACAGTACGATATGTAGAAGCCATGTGCACTCTGGAAAAATTCATCTCATGCATCCATATAGTTTGCATAATTATTTTATTGCTTCATTTGAATATATTAATTATTTACTAACGTACTAACGTGTTCGGTGGTTTAGTTTTTGCTTACTGAGAAATTTTATTTCTCACTAGATTTGTTTTTTTTTTTTTTTAGATGGCAACAGTGGTCAATTTCATTGACGCCTTGGACTGATGGTGGTACAAAGATAAAGAATTGTCTATAGGAAATGAATGATGAAAGTGATTGTAGTATCTTTATGTTTCGTTGAGAATGAATCTTGTACAAGGACTGTGGCTACGTGTAACATCCTAAAAATTTTATTAAACACTTGTGGAAATGTGATGATGATTTGGATACAAGTATATTTGAAGAGAAATGACTAAATCACTCTTTCCATGAAGTAGAATTTACTAGAATACCCTTAGGATGAAAATTACAAAAATACCCTTGTATATTTTTGAAAAATGACCAAAATGCCCCTAGGAAGCATGACAAAATTACCAATATGCCCCTAGGACAAAAATGCTCAAATAACTTTAAAAATTTTGTAGAAACCTAATGGAATTATAGCATACACTTAGCTAACTAAGTATCAAAATATTTTGAGACACAAAACTTTAGAATAAAATTTCTAGGAATTTTTCAAGATAACAACTTTGAGACTTTATTTAAGAAAATTCAAGCATAAGAAAAACATGGAAAGATGATACATATAATCTAAGGAATTTTCTCTTAATTATAGAATATATATAAACCAATTTAATAAAATGGTTTAGTAATTTTTGATAATCAGCAGAAGTATAGGCCAATCAAAAACAAGATAAGAAGAAAAATCTTCTCTTGTCTCCTTTGGTAGATCACGTGGAAAGCTCTAGAGATTATTTCATTAATCCCAACGGTCAAAAGTTACATATGTGGGATATTAGTATACCTTTAAAATTTTAAGGAGATCCAATGGTTAACGAATCCAGAATAAGGCTTTTACTAAAACAGGTTTTGTGATAAAAAGTGGAAGGACATTTGTATGGCATAAAAGGAAGAAAAATTTATGTTCCCACCCCTAGATATGAAGAGCACGTGAAGAAGGGTGTAGAAGAGGCAAGAAACTTCATGATAAGCCACTTAGAAAGCAAGCCACATGATAGAAACAAGTGGTATGACACTTGTATGGCATGGATGCAAGATAACATAAAAATCAAGCCAAGATTTCTCCACCTCCATCTAGCCTTCACATGAACTTTGATGAAGCAAGGAGAAGCTTCATGAAATTGGACACATGTAGGGACACTTGTAAAGGCATGCCAACTAAGTGGACACTTGGAAAGGCATTCATTATGACCAAGACAAGTGTTAGGACACTTGTATGGCACAAAATCAACTTGGAAGATTTTTAAGAAAAAGTTATATTTTCTAAACACTATATAAAGGGAGGGGGGAACCTTTGGTGCAAACCATTCTCAAGGCATTTCCTCTACCTCAATTTCGTGCTCCCTCTCCCCTCATATCACCTTCATTTCATTTCATCTTTCTCTTTTAAAACTTGAATCAAGAAAGAAAAGCAAACCCATCTCTTTGAGAAAAATTTCGTGAGAAACCTAGCAACCTTAGGAAGAGTTCTTGTCAAGTTTAGTAGAAGGGTATCAAGGCTTCATCTCTAAGAGGATTTCCCAAGAAAGGAAGGAAGGAAGGAAGCCATTTATCCATTCAATTCAAGACTCAAACTCACTTGAGGTAGGCAAAGCTTAAATCTCTAGTTAAGCCATGGTTTGGATTAATTTACATGCTTTAGTAGGCTGAATTATGGTTATTATTTAGGCTTGAATTTCGTGATGTTTGAAGGTTATTCTTTAATGAGAATATATTAATTTAAGCCATAAGATAGGTGATGATTTATATCCATCAATATTAGTGATGTATGGAAGCCCATTTGATGAACTTTTGAAGGTGATTTTAATGATATTTTGGACTGTCTGTTGATATTTTTATGAAACTATTTTGATTTAAATTTAGAAGTAGAGGTTGAATGGTATGTAGTTTAATGGTTTAACTATTGAATGATTTACTTTTGAGGATTAATTAGTGCGGAAGTAAGTGAAAGAAGAATCAAGATTTCATACTAGGTTTGAATCTTTTCTTGTGAAGGTTTCAAGGGAATTAGATATTATTTATATTGAGGATCATTAGTTAGATTACTAACATAATTTCTCTATAGTTAAAACTATTCTCTGGTTATGCATAAAAGATGGTAATAATCTTACTTGATTAAAATATGGTGGTGTAACCATACTTATAATACATATTATGGTGGTGTAACCATATTTATAATCCATATGATGATATGATGAAAATATTTTTCCATAAGGTATATGTGTTTCACTTATGGATTTGATTTTATTATGGATGAATATTGATGTGATAAGATAGGTGGATTACTGTTTCCAAGTCCAGTACGAGGCTTTGGAGAAACAGAATCTGATGCTACATACAGTACGATATGTAGTACCCAGGCGCAAGATACATGGCAATATTTCATGCATGTTTGCGTAAGACTATAGCAGCGTCCACATCCAGTACGAGGTGTGGCCACATACAGTACGATATGTGGAGGCCATTTGCCCTGGGATAGTTCATTTCATGCATTCATATAGCTTGCATATTTCTTATGTATGGGTTTGAATATATTGATGTTTTACTAACCTACTAGTAAGTTTGGGATTTAACTTTGTCTACTGAGAAATTTATTTCTCACAAGATTTGTTTCATGTTTTTCTTAGAAGGCAGCCCTGGACAGGTTCCTTGAAGCTCTGGAGTAGTATTGATATATTGAAGGAGCCATGTACTAAGCTGGATTTTGCAAAGAGTTTTGTACTTGTATAAACTTTTGTAACAGAGACATTGACTAATGAATTAGTCTTTACATATTTTGTAAATTTTAATGACTCAGAATTTTTTACAAATACACGTTTCTTGAAAAAATTTTATTCTAAGTAAAAATACTAGTAATAAAATCAACTTAGAAAAATTAGGTCGTTACACTACGTATTATATATATCAGTTTAACAACTTCTATAATTTATACGTTTTAGAATTTATACTAGGATCCGTTCAGTAAAAATAAAATAGTAATAAAAATTATTTAACGATTCTTAAAAATTTAACCTTAATAAAAATATAATATCTAGAATAATTTTAGGTCGTTACACTTAACATTGAAGAGCAGGGTAAACCTACAATGTTCATATGGAGTATTTGGGCTTCAAGGAATGCAAAGTGGTGGCAAAATGATAATTTTGATGTTGGTCAAGTAGTTTTGTTTGCTGCACACACCATCTTAGACTAGAAACCTATCAAAGTAATATCTGATGCTGGCTAGAAAAGAAACTCATTGGAATAACATGTTATTTGGTATGCACCTGATATGGGTTTCATTAAATGTAATATAGATGCAGCCTTCTGGAGTCAATAGAATAAAACTGGTTAGGGTTTCTGTTTGAGGAACTATTGGGGTCATATTGTGTCAGCTAGAACTATGCATTTTGATGTTTATTATGAGGTGTTTCTAGGGAGAAGCTTTGGGAATGTTTTATGCTCTCTCTTGCGAAGTTCACTTAGGCATCTCAATCACCTTTGAAATGGACTGCAAATATATTGTGGATAGGGTGACCTTAAAAGAGGATGATGTCTTGGGATCCATCATGGTGGAGTGCAAGGCTATCTTCCTCTCTCATGGTAACTTTAAGGTTGAGTTTGCTACCCAACAAGCCAATGGTAGCTCATGTATTAGCTAGGGCATCTATTGGCTATGCTAGTCCCACTTTTTTTTATTTCCCACAAAGTTGTATTTCTCATTTTATTATCAATGATATGAGTTAAGATTCCTTTCCTAAAGCAATTTGTTATTTGTGAGAAAAATACCAAAAAGGAGAAACTAGTTATTTAAATTTTTGGGGATTATTTTCTAAATTAAAAATAATGTATGCTATTTTAAAGTTCAATTATTATTTTTGTATGTTTTTAGTTCCTGTAGAATTGAAATATATCATAGTTTGGTTTTGAACTATGTTTGGGTTAACCAAGCCTAGCACCAAGCAAAACAACAATACATTTCAATTTTACAGGACTAAAAATATTCAAACGTTATTGCAGGGACCAAAAACATACATTTACAATTTTATAGGGACAAAAAACATATTTTATCTAAAACTATATAAAATTGTCAAAAGTAGTCCTAATGCTTTGGTACCAAGATCCCGAAACAAAATCAACAGCAAGTAGAATATACAAAAAACCATGAGAAACAGGAAATGGACTCATAAAATCAATATCCCACACATCAAAAATCTCACAAAAAATAATGGGTTGCTGAGGCATCTCATCTCTATGTGTAATGGTTCCTTCTGCTCTCTAACACTGCTCACAAGTGGTAGTAAAGTGATGAGCATCTCTAAACAAAGTGGGCCAATAGAACCCACAGTCCAATACCCTCCTAGCGGTCTGCTGAGGACTAAAATGACCGCCAGTAGGTGTGCCATGACAAAACTGAAGAATAGACTGAATCTCTTGATCTGGCACACACCTACGGATCACTTGATCACTACCAAATCTCCACAAATAAGGATCATCCCACACATAAAATTTAGCATCACTCTTACGTTTATCTATTTGAGACCTAGATGCATGAAGTGGAACAACAAATGCAACAATGAAATTCACAATGTCAGGAAACCAAGGGGTGATATGTGATGAATGCAAGTGCATGAAATGCTCATCAGGGAAATTATCCCTAATAGGAAAGGATTCGACAGGTCCCTCAATCTTGCTCAAATGATCAGCAACCAAGTTTTCCGCACCACTCCTGTCCTTAATCTCAATATCAAACTCCTGAAGAAGAAAAATCCATCTGATCAATCTAGGTTTAGCATTAGGCTTCTTCAACTGGTACTTCAAAGCTGCATGGTCAGTAAAGACAGTGATATGGGAGCAAAGCAAATAAGATCTAAATTTATCTAAAGCAAAAACAATAGCTAAAAGCTCCTTCTCCATGGTGGTGTAGTTAACTTGGGCTGCATCTAAAGTGTGTGAAGCATAAGCAATGACATGGGATCTTTTATCAACTTTTTGTGACAACACAGCTCCAAGTGCATAGTTAGAGGCATCACACATGAGCTCAAAGGGAAGTTCCCAATCTGGTGGCTGCATGATGGGAGAGGTCGTAAGCTTCTTCCTCAATTCCTCAAATGCCTCTTTGCAAGGATGATCAATCATAAAGTCTACGTCCTTTTGGAGAAGCTTGGACAATGGCAGTGCAATCTTGCTAAAATCCTGGATGAATCTCCTATAAAAACCTACATGTCCAAGAAAAGAACGCACTTCCCGCACACAAGCGGGGTAAGGTAAAGAAGTAATAACTTCAATTTTAGCTTTATCGACCTCAAGACCTCTACTAGAGACTAAATGCCCTAAGACTATACCTTAATGTACCATAAAATGGCATTTCTCAAAGTTAAGAACAAGGTTAGTCCCAATACATCGATCACGAACTCTAGAGAGACTATCCAAACATGCATCAAAAAAGGAACCATAAACAGTGAAATCATCCATAAACACCTCCATGCAACCCTCTAATAAATCAGAAAAGATACTCACCATGCACCTTTGAAAGGTAGCAGGTGCGTTGCATAGGCCAAAAGGCATCCTAGTCTAGGCAAATGTTCCAAATGGACAGGTGAATGTGGTCTTGTGTTGGTCCTCTGGTGCAATATGAATCCGCATGTAACCAGAAAAACCATCAAGAAAGCAATAATGTGATTTACCTGCCAACCGCTCCAGAACCTGGTTAATGAAGGGGAGAGGGAAATGGTCCTTGTGAGTTGCCTGGTTAAGTCTCTTATAGTCAATGCAAACTCGTCAACTGTTGGCTACTCTAGTCAGAATCAACTCATTATCCTGATTTTGCACAATAGTGATACTCGACTTCTTAGGGACCACTTGGACAGACGAAACCCAAGTACTATCTGAAATGGGATAGATGATCCCTGCAGCTAGAAACTTCATCACTTCCTTCTTCACCACATCAAGAATAGTGGGATTCAGTCTCTTCTGTGGCTGCCTCATCGGCCTAGAATCATCCTCCAAGAGTATTCGATGCATGCAGATGGAAGGATTTATTCTAGGAAGGTTAGCAAGTGTCAATCCAATGGCCTTTTTGTGGCCTCTCAAAACATGTAGCAACTTCTCTTTGAAAATGATATGAATATCTCACACTTAACCAAGAGGGGGGGGTGAATTGGTTAGACCTTGGTAAATTAAAAAATTTCTTTATTCAAAGTCAGAGTTCCTAGGATCTTTATCACTTTTCAAAACCAAGAAACTTTATTCAATCAAGTAGCTCAGCCCAAGGAATTCAATGAATCAAAACTTATATAATTGGTCAAGCAATTTAATCAAGAACACAATGAATAAAATGAGTTAAGGGATAAAGAAGCAAGACACAATTAGATTTATACTGGTTCACTTCAACACTAGAAGCTACATCTAGTTTTCTTCCAACCAACACTAGGTTAGAGTTCCACTATTATAATTTTCTATTCTTACAATCAATTACAATGTCTCCCTTTATCAACCCTAGATAAAGTGCAGAAATCTAAAACCCTATTAGATTCTAAGGGACAAGAACCTGAGAACACTACTCAGTTCTTCCACCTAGAGAACCCTACTCTAAATACATGCAAGAACCCAATTACAATAGCCAATTCACAAAGAAAAATGTAAAACGAAAATTACAACCAGATTAAGGAGAGAAGAAACCTGATGATCCAATGATGCAATGCAAAATGAAGTTACCAGCTCAGGTTGAATGATTACAAATCAATAAGCACAGCTTTCCTTAATCTTGAATTGAGTTCAAGCTCTAAGAATGACTCAAA
>CM023943.1:8481130-8514941 GCA_013407115.1 Glycine latifolia
TGTAAGACTCATCCGGGATGAGCTTCTCAAGAATTCATATACGTCCGAGTGCATGAGATGTGCACGGTTGATATACATTTGTGCATGAGATGTGCACTGGTGCACTTGTATATCAAGATATACATTTGTGCATGAGATGTGCACTGGTGAACTTTTGTATATCTGTGCTGGAATGGCACGTGGGTGTGATTATATACATGTGATGTTTATGAAAGCTAGGATGGCTATGTTTTTATGAAAGCCGGGATGACCATGCTTTTACTAAAAGGTTGGGATGGCTATGTTTTTATGAAAGCCGGGATGGCCATGTTTTTACTAAAAGGCCGGGATGGCTATGTTTTTATGAATATCGGGATGGCTATGTTTTTATGAAATCTGGATGGCTATGTTTTTACTAAAAGGCCGGGATGGCTATGTTATTATAATGCCTATTTAAATGCTATGTACTGTGGAAGTGAACCAGGGGGAGGTGAGTCTCCAAGAACCCTGAGTTTACTGAGATTGTATCTCACCCCGGTTGGGGATTATATTTATTGCAGGTGATAACCAAAGAGTGCGGGACCAGGTCCAGGGTAAGAGACCCGAGTAGGGGTTGCTCGGTAGATCTCAATTGATATGCCGGGTAGGCCGAGGCCGAGTTGGCCATTAATTGAAGATCCTGGACAAGAGGACGAGGCCAGGTTTGAGGAAACAGATTTTGGAAGGCGGTCTTTGCGAGCCGGTTGAATCAACTTTATTGTACTTTTGTAACCCGATATGGGTTTATTTATGATGTATCTTTTGAAACAGAACCCGGGTACTGGGATGTATATCAAACTCCATACATAATGTTAGATTATACTGCATGACATATGATAACGTCTTATTTATTTTATGTGCTTCCGTATTTACTTAAGTTTATTAAGTATTTGTTGTGCTTAAGACCATATTATAATGTTAATGAACCGGATGCATACAGGGTCATTATATTTTATGGTATCAGAGCAGTTCGTCCTAGGGAAGCATTATGTTTGGTAGTCTGTTGTGAGATCCTCCTTTTAAGGTTGTGGGGTTCATATGAGTATTACATGT
Source organism: Glycine latifolia (assembly GCA_013407115.1). Classification (NCBI taxonomy): domain Eukaryota; kingdom Viridiplantae; phylum Streptophyta; class Magnoliopsida; order Fabales; family Fabaceae; genus Glycine; species Glycine latifolia. The sequence goes on from CM023943.1 coordinate 8,482,202, forward strand.
GTGGTGAATAAGTGTGGGCCGTATGACATGTGTAGTATCATGGTGAGAACCAAAAATGACATTAGGAGAGAGGATGAGGAGGTACAACCGGACCTTGTAGTTGTCGCTTTGGCAGCTATGCAGCAAGAGATGGCTGCAAGCCGATAGGCGAACCAGGCCTTGTTGAAGGCTAATGAGGACTTGATGGCAGAGTTGAGAACTCTACGACGAGAGGATCGAGTACCCTCTTCACCACCTACCTTCGAGGGTGAAGGCAATCGTTACCAAGGTGGGGGTAGTCATCGTGATAATGGACCCAATCATCAGAGAAGGGACGGGTTGTCCCAGGTTAGTGTGGAGGAGGATGTAGCAGTAAGAGGGAAAATGCTTCTTGCTTTTTGAAAGCATGACCCTCTAGCTTGTTAGTATATGGATGTCCTAGAGACAATCTTTTCATTAGATTAGGACGTACATGTATTTTTCATATTGTCATGAATAAATTATAAGCACTCTTTATCTTGTTTCATATTCTGTCTCGATATTATTATTAATATATAAGTAACTGGATAAAACCCTTGGAATAGAATAGGTATCTCTTGAATATCAGTGATGGGATCACGATCATGAGGATTCAAGGATACCAGATGTCTACTCCTAAATTTTAAGTTCCTAGTCTAGAGACACTGAGAATGGGGATCAGCGATCTCGGGTAAGACTAGCACGGCTTATCTACTTGTATGCAAATACAAGGTAAAGACCTCATGAGCTACAGACATGGAGATGTCTTAGCTAAAGTCGTGGGTGGACCTATAAGGGTATAGCTCGCACTGAACGGACCCACAAAGAGACTCTATGAGGAAATCTCACAGATAGTATCATTAGAGTAGTCTCTTATTATTTGCGTATTTCTTTCCTTAGACTAGAAGTTTTCACCTAGATTGTGTTCTAGAAGACATGCTTTGATTGTATACCTCGTCTGCCTGAAACATGGAGACACATAGGTATACCTTTGGGCATGTCCTGAAAGAACATGAGTCTAGGGTGACTAGCTGAAGGAATTCGTCAAATCTCTGTGAGAGATTAGGTTATTTGTAAACCGGAGAAATTGGGATGACATTTACGGGACTCGGGAATCTATGCATAGTAAAATAAATCATGAGATGATTTGCCTTTAAAGTCAGTAAAATTGGAGACTCCCTATTTTGTATTAAAGCTTACCCTAGACCACAAGGGCTGATACGTTTCCTTACCCTAGGTTTTATGGAAAGGTAACCGAGACAAAAGGAAATACATACGGAAACCAAATAGATTTAATAGGATGATCTTGTCATTTACCTAACTAGTTTTGGGGCAACAAAGCATTGTTAGTGCTCTGTGTTATCATTAAATGGGTAGTGGCCTTGTTGGGCCCAAACTCATTTATGTCAGTAGCTATGTTGGGCCTAATGGGTCACACACTAACACTTTATTGTCATGACATTATAGCATTAAAGGTTTTGGGCCTAATAATGATTGTTGGCCCAAGAAAGAGTTTGGATACCTATCTTAAAGAGAGAGGGGCACATGAATGGAGTTAATGGGCTTGGATAGTCCAAGACATTATTAATTAATTTAAATAGTTAAATTAATTATCTAATATTTAAATTTGATAATTTAAATATGAATTAACTATAGTAGTTAGTTTCATATCAAAAGGAGAAGATAAGAGCTAGATTTGAATTTGAATTCAATTAGCATCTTATCATGATCATGTCCTAGATTTTAGGAAGAAGTTTGAGGGCTGATTATGGGGCTTACATATGGCTGATATTTAATTATTATTTGGCAAAATAATTCCCAAGTAATTGACTTGGTCTTAGGAGGATATGATAGGAGGTTGTTTGCAATTTTTGAAATACAACAACCCTATCTTTTCTTCACGTGTGGGATGCTTCATAATCAGATTTTTTGGTTAAAAAATCTGACTCAAACTCTTCTATAAAGTGTGTTCTTGTGATGATAGTTCTCTAAGAGTTTTTGAGAAAAAAAACCTATCTATCTTCCTCCCTTTTTCACGTGCCCCTTTGTGTGAGTTTTGACTGAAAATTCAGCCACCAATATCATCTATTGGTGAGTCTCTTAGATAAGTAAAAACACTTTAAAACCTAACCTTCTTCCTCTCCATTGGTGTGCCTAGCTTGCCTCCTTTGGTGTTTGTTCGTGGCCTTCAAGAAGTGTTCTTGAGTCTTGACAAGAAGTGGTGTGGATCAACATTAGAGGGCTTGTATCTTCAAGCCTATCCTTGATCATCAAGTTTCGAATATAAACAAGGTAACATCTATGTCTTAAAGAATGATTCTTGTGTGGTATGTGTGTTTCCGCTTGAAAAAAAAATTTGTTTTCTTCTCACATGCCTTTGGGCTTCAAGGCCCTATCTTTCAAGTGGTATCAGAGCCAGGTTGCTTTACTATCGACGGGTGATGGTACCTTATTTGTTATAATATGTTGTTTGTAATATGATTACGCTTTACATATATCTTTATGTGTTCATGGTTTTGTTTCTTTATGATTCTTTGTGAAAGATTTCAAAAGCAACATCTTTTAAGAAAGGAATATGATTCAGCCATGATATGAATATTCAAATGCATTGTTTTCTCCATAATTTTATTTTCAAAATACATGAAATACTCTATGCATGCCGTGGTCACATGAATAAAAATTAGGGTTATTAATTTTGTTCATTTTGATCATGTTATTTTGTGTTCTTTGAGAAAGAATCAACAAAATTTGAATTATGTATTTGGATGCATATTTCGGTCATTTGAGAAATAATAATATTGTGTGCTTGTTAGTTGTCTAACTTTTAAAGTGCAGATATGGAAGGGGATGGTCATGGTGCCCAAATTTATATTTTGAATTTAAATATTTGAATTTAAATGTTTTAAATTTGAATTCAAATTTTGTTTTAGTTTAAATTGGAGCTGTAATTTTGAATTTTTAAATTTTGTATATTCTTTTGTTCCTCCAAAGATGTATTGGAGTTTCTTTAATTATTTTGTAATTAGAAAAATTAGGCTAGTGGCGTTTAGGCATGGAAGATTTCATGATGGAGCTGCGGCCTAGGAGCAAGAAGAAAGAAAGCACGAGCACCATGACTATCTCATATAAAATCTGTTTTATGTATGCTTGTATGTTTTAAAACGACTAGTATGCATGAGATAGAGTATCGTGGATGTATGTTTTAAAATCGACTAGTATGCATGATATGGACAACCGTGAATGTATGTTTTATTATGCATGTCCAAAAGCGACTAGTTTAATTCGATAGATGTTTGACATAAGATACGACTAGCATGATAATAGTACTTACATGTTTGATGAGACCCATTAAAATAAAAGAAACCCTTAAAAGGAATCAATTATTAAGCACATGATTACCTCCCACCACCAATGCCACTCGAAATTCCTCTAAATGGTGGTGCGCCACAACTCAGTTGGGACCCACTGTTTCATTGAGTAAGAGCAGTATTAGAAGTGTGAGACACTTAAGGTGCTGGTTAGTGCTTAACTGAATGCATGAGTTGCAGGCTCAGCCGGGCTTATGTATTTGGGGTAATAGTGCCAGGTTGGTTGCATGAGATGCACCACTAAGTGACAAGTAGTTGTCAACCTGATGATAAGAGAAGGTATGACATACTGTTGATAAGGATCAACCCATTATTTAGTTTAATTTTGTGGTCTCAGACGAAGATTAAAATAAATAATCGTACTCTTAATCCCACTAAGGTAATTTTAAGATAAAATAACCCTAAGTCAAAATAACAAGGGTCATTGACTTAGATAAAATAGTGGGAGGGGCATATTATTTAAAGTCCTTAATAATTTGTTCTTATTTCATAACAATATATTGATTAGTTTATCTTTACATCTTCTCAGTTAATAGTATGACTAATCAACTGTCACTGGGCTCTATTCTCGATACGAACAAACTGAACGGTTCAAATTTTACGGACTGGTATCGGAACCTGAGAATTTTTCTTAGGGCCGAGAAAATCACTTATGTCCTAGAAGGTAATTTACCCATAGCTCCTAAGGAAGGGGAAGCTGATTATGAGTTCTACGATATGGAAGCTCATAAGCAGCACATGAATGATGTAACACCCCAAAAATTTAAGAGTTATAGACAATTATTATGAGTAAAATAGTAGGAAAATCTAGGGTGAAATATTAATTAGAGGCAGTATAAAAGATGTAGGGCAAAAGACAATTATGTCCCTGAACAATTTCCGAAATGACGAATATGCCCCTAGGATGAAAATGACAATTATGCCCCTGAATATTTTTAAAAATAACCAAATGCCCTAGATATTTTAGTAAGATATTTTAGGAGAAAATTACCAGAATACCCTTGAACAAATGGGATAATTACCATCACGTCCCAAGAGTGACAAATTACCAAAATACCCCTGGGTCAAAACTGACCAAGATGACTTTAGAAAATTATGGGAACCTGAGTATGGGATAGAACACCTTTAGAAAACACATTATTAACATGATTAGGGGCAGAAAATCCTAAACAGTAATTTTTAGGAATTTTTATAGAAATTTTGAAAAAGAGCTCAAAACAGACTAATTTAAGTATCAGAAAACTATAGGAAAATGATGGATGTAGTCTTTGAAGTTTTCTACTAATTTTGGGATAAACAAATGTCATTACTAAGATAGTTTAGTAACTTCCTTAATTAAAATAGAATTAACCAATAAGAAAATAGGATTGTTATTTTATGGTATTAAAAAAAAAATTTGCAAGATTTGGTCTAAACAATTAGGGTGCTACGGTTATGAAGAGAAAAATCTTGGCAGCCACATAAATGAGAGGGAGCACGTGTTGGAGAGCAAAGAATAAGGGGTGGGGGACAAATTCAAAGGAGGAAAAGTAGCCAATAGGAACAAGCAAAGTGTAAAGTGAAGGGGACAAGAAGAATATTTCATTAATGCATGGATAAGAGATGAAACCACATGAAGCCTCCTCCAAGCTTGAAGTGGCCGTGCAAATAAGAGAGAGAAATGGGATTGTAAGATATTCTTGTGATGGACCAATAAGAACAAAGCACATAAGCTTTAGTCATTATCACTTAAGCATGATTGGTAGAAAAATCAAGGGATGCTTTCCTATAAAAGCCATGGGACGGATTTGTTGGGGAGCAAAGGAGAGTGACCGTGCATCTATTCCCCCACCACTTGATCTTGTTCCAAAAAGCTTTGTAAACAAAACAAATCAAAGCAAGGAGTAACCGTACTCCACCTTGCTTTTATTTGTTATCTTTTTCATTACCTTTCCTTATCTTGCTATCCTTTTCATTTCTTTCTTCAAACACCTTTCTACAAAAGCCAAATCCTACTAATCACCTTGAGTAAGTCCACGTGCAAAGCCAAGGAATTAAGAAGCAAGCTTGTTCAATTTCTAGAAAAACAAATCAAGGTATGGGAAGTATTTGATACACATGGTTTAGATAATTGATTTGAGCATGTTATCTTCTAGTTTTACATGATTTAATCCATGGTATCACTTACTAATACAAGACTCAAGTTAGGCACACTAAGTGTTTGATTAAATGTTTAAATGAATGGAAAAAAAAATATACAAAAAATGGTTATTTAAAGAAGTAACTTTATATGAATTAAGGAATAATTAAATGGAATAATAAAGTACTTAAGGAACCTTAATTACTCATAAAATTACTGCATATTATTATGTGGCTGTATAAAATTGTTGCTGTATAATAAATTTGTAATTTCATGTTGCTGTAAGTTATTTTATTATGTTGCTATTTGATAATTGCTGTATGTATTCCATTATGTTGCTGTAGATTAATTTTGGGTTGCTGTAAATTAATTCTGTACCTTAATATTGCTGTATATTTTTATTATGTTACTGTATTTAATGTTGCTGTATGTTGTTGCTTAATTTATTATGTTGTTGTTATGATTTTATGTTGATTGCTGTATGTTTTAGGAGTACTGTATCATATTTTATGTACTTGCTATATCTTAGTTTAATATTGTTGTAATTTAATTAAGCTAAATTACTAGTTTGATGTCTGTTTCTGTTTGAATTTTATTTGCTGTTTGTATAATATTATTTGAAGTCTGTTCTGTTTTACTATTGCTGCAATCTGTATGTTATTTAATTGTTGTATGTTATTATTTAATTTGTTGATGGTACTGGATATTTCCTTTGGATGTCTGATTTATTGGGTGGCTGTGAGTATTGTTGCTGGAAGGAAATGAAATATTTAAAATAAATTATTAGATTGTTGTAGGTTAATTTATTTAGTTGCTGTAAATTATTCAATGTTGTTATGATATTTAATATGTGGCTGTATGGAGCTGGAATTGTAACCAAATAGTGCTGTATGGGTTGCTGTATGATATTTTAATATGTTGCTGTATATTTGTAACTAAATGGTGTTGTAGGTTGTTGCTGTATATTTTATGATGTAGCTGTATGACATGTTGATATTCATTTGAATGTTGAGCTTTGTTGAGATTCTGTAATAAAGATGATTTAAAAGTGAGTTGCTGGATATTTTGTGTTCCACTGGAGTGGGTGGAACTATATGATATGAATTCCACTGGAGTGGGTGGAATGAGTTGATATGAAAATTGAAACAAATGATAAAAGAGGTAAATGAAAAATAAAAATCAGTCATTACATACATCATTTGCATTTATCCCCTCGGAGCGGAGGGAGGTCTCACTGGAGTGGGTGAGACTGTTCCACTGGAGTGGGTGGAACTGTTTTATGGTACCTCTTATCCCCTCAGAGTGGAGGGAGGTCTCACTGGAGTGGGTGGGACTGTCTCACTGGAGTGGGTGGGACTGGTTTCACTGGAGTGGGTGAAACTATATTAATTATGGTACCTCTTATTAGGCCTCTGAGATCTCAGTCATGCATCATGTAACAAAGAAAGCATGCATCATCTATCATGTATCTCTGTTTATAAATATTATTCTATGTATATATATCCGTTGTTTATGTTAAATAAGTCATGTAATTAATATATTATTCTATTTCTGTCAATTATCTAATTCTGTTTATTAAATACTTACCCATATTGTGTCTGTGGTTTTGACACCTGTGATGACCCCAATTTACTTGGGCGAGCAGAGGAACAGTGAGAAGATGAGAAGTGGAGAACTTGGATGATGTGCTTGCTGTGTTTTGGCTTGATGAGTGGATGATCTGGTTTTTTTGAAGTATGGAATTCGTACTGTATTGTATCTGTCTTTTATTTTGGGATGTATGTACATGGACTGTTATATTTAGCTTTGCTTCTTAATCTAGATAAATCGTGGTGAGGATAATCATTTATGTTACTTACGAATCATAAAATCAGCAAGCGAAGCAAAAGGAATTTTCGTGAAAAATTTACACTGATCTAATATTAAGACAAAGTAGACACGAGATTTTATCTAAAATTAATCAAGCACGAGAGTGTAAAGAGAGGCGTTACAAATGACAATACAATGGCAGTATGCATCATGTTGGCATCCATGTCGCCTGAGCTACAAAAGCAGCATGAGCATATGGATGCTCCCTCTATAATCTTGCATCTCAAGGAGTTGTATGATGTTAAAGGCAGACATGAGAGGTATGAGGCCTCTCGAGAATTGTTCTCGTGTAGGATGTCTGACAGCATGAGTGTGAGCAGTCATGTTCTTAAGATGATCGAGCTCATTGAGAAGCTAGGAAATCTAGGCTTTGTGATGGATGTCGAGCTAAGTAATGACTTAGTCCTCACATCACTTCCACCTTCCTTTAGTCAATTCATTATGAATTACAACATGCATGGGATGCTTGTTAAGTATGTTAACAACTGCTGAGGTGTCTATCAAAAAGGATAAGACACACTCTCTTCTGATTGGTGGGCCTAATAAGGCCAAGGGTAAGGCTAAGGAGCCTGCAAAAGGAAACTCCCTTAAGCCCAAAGGCAAACCCAAGAAGAAGAGGGGCAACAAGAAGGGTAAGAGTGCACCTAAGGACAAAAGCGATGATGTGTGCTTCCACTGTGGCAAGATTGGCCATTGGAAGAGAAACTGTCCAGACTACCTGAAGAGTGTGAAGGACAAGAAACATAGTGATGCTTCTGCCTCAGGTATTTACATCATTGAGATCAATTATTTTTGTGCTAATCCGACTTCATGGGTATTAGATACCGGTTGTGGTTCTCACATCTGCAATATGTTGCAGGTACTTAAGAGTCCCAGAAGATTGGAGAAGAATGAGGTTGACTTCCGCGTTGGTAATGGAGCAATAGTTGCTGCTCAAGCTGTTGGAGATATTGACCTCATTTTGCCTATGGGCCTTTTATTGCATTTGAATAATTGCCTTTATGTTCCGGGCATTTCTAGAAACATTATTTCAATTTCTTGTTTAGAACGAGATGGTTTTTCTTTTACTATTAGGGATGGTACATTTTCTATCATTATGAATGATATGGTTTATGCTACTGCTTCTTTGGTAAATGGCTTATATGTTTTAGAAACGGGAACAAAAGTTCTCAATATGAATGTGAAACGACCTAGGACAAATAATCAATCTTATTTGTGGCACTGTCGACTAGGGCACATAAACAAAACAAGATTGTCTAGGATGCATGAGAATGGATACCTAGATTCCATGGATTTGGAATCCTATGGACAATGTGAATCTTGTCTATATGGGAAAATGACTCGTCACAAGCCCAAAGGGCTTAAGAGTCATAGGACTAGTGAGTTATTAGAACTCATTCACTCTGATGTTTGTGGCCCAATGTCTATAGAGGCTAGAGGAGGATACTCCTATTTCATTACCTTTACGGATGATAAATCGAGATTTGGGTATGTTTATCTGATGAGATATAAATCTGAGGCCTTTGAAAAGTTCAAGGAGTATAGGAATGAAGTAGAGAAACAGCGTGGAAAAATGATTAAGACATTACGATCAGATCGTGGTGGTGAATATCTGAGCCATGAGTTTCAGGATTATCTAAGAAAGAATGGATTTCTCTCACATCTTACTACCCCTTACACACCACACCAAAATGGTGTTTCCGAAAGGAGAAATAAAACCTTGTTAGACATGGTCAGGTCTATGATGAGTGAGACTCAACTCCCAAAATTGTTTTGGGGATATGCCTTAGACACGACGACATACCTTCTAAATAGGGTACCATCTAAATTTGTTCAGACCACTCCATATGAGATATGGAATGGTAAGAGACCCAACCTGAGTTATCTCAGAGTATGGGGATCGCCAACATATGTCAAATCGTTGACATCAGACAAGCTTAGTGCTAAAAGCACTAAATGTCTATTTGTGGGGTATCCCAAAGGTACTAAGGGATACTACTTTTACTCATTGGACGAACACAAGGTGTTTGTGTCCAAAAATGCTGAATTCCTTGAGAATGATTTACTCTCTCAAGGAGCCAGTGGGAGTAAAATTGATCTTGAAGAAGTTCAAGGACCACGAGAACAAATTGAGGAACCCGAGTCTGCATTGCAGGCGACGTTCTCCAATGGAGAAGTAAACCCACAACTTCATAGGTCTACTAGGGTCATCCATCCACTTGAGAGGTATGGGTTTGTGATTGAGAATCAACAAACCGTAGAGGATAATGAACCAAGTAACTATGAGGAAGCAGTCAAGGACGTTGACTCCTCTAAATGGCTAGAAGCCATGAAATCTGAAATAGATTCGATGTATCAAAACAAGGTATGGACCTTGGTTCCACAACCGCAAGAAAAAATTTCTATCGGTAATAAGTGGGTCTTTAAGAGAAAGACTGATGCAAATGGCAACGTTCAAACCTATAAAGCTAGGTTGGTTATGAAAGGATATCGTCAAAGACAAGGTGTTGACTATGATGAGACTTTCTCACCCGTTGCCATGATCAAATCTATTAGGATCATGCTTGCCATATCAGCATATCACGACTATGAGATTTGGCAAATGGATGTCAAGACTGCTTTCTTGAATGGATTCTTGAAGGAGGAAGTGTACATGACACAACCTGAAGGTTTTGAATCCAAAGGCCAAGAACATATGGTATGCAAGCTGCAGAGGTAGATATATGGGCTAAAACAAGCATCACGAAGTTGGAATATTCCTTTTGATGAAATCGTTAGGAGTAACGGATTCATTAAGAACAAGGATGAACCTTGTGCTTACAAGAAGGATAGTGGGAGAAATGTTGTTTTCTTAGTACTTTATGTAGATGATATACTACTAATAGGAAATGACATCCCCACATTACAAACAACTAAAGACTGGCTTTCAGAAAGCTTCACCATGAAGGATTTGGGAGAAGCGGCCTTTATACTTGGTATAAAGATCTATAGAGATAGATCTAAAAGGCTGCTAGGATTATCTCAATCCACGTATATTGACAAGATGCTAAGAAGGTTTAGCATGGAAGGGTCGAAAAGGGGTTTTCTTCCCGTCAGTCATGGGGTACATCTTTCCAAGGCTATGTGTCCTAAATCACAGCCTGAGAAAGACCACATGAGTGGAATTCCATACGCTTTGGCTATTGGGTCCATCATGTATGCCATGATATGTACAAGACCAGATATCTCGTATGCTTTGAGCAGTACGAGCAGATACCAATCAGACCCTGGAGAGGGTTACTGGACAGCAGTCAAGACCATTCTTAAGTACTTGAGAAGAACTAAGGATGCGTTTCTGGTTTACGGTGGGGTAGACAAACTTTCAGTGAAAGGATTTACTGACGCCAGCTTTCAGAGTGACAAAGATGACTGTAAGTCACAGTCAGGGTTCGTATTCACCTTAAATGGTGGGGCAGTATCTTGGAAGAGTTCCAAGCAGGAGACTACAGTAGATTCTGCGACAGAAGCTGAGTACATAGCCGCTTCAGAAGCAGTCAAGGAGGCCGTCTGGATCAAGAAGTTCATATCTGAACTACGGGTGGTTCCAAGTGTGGATGAGCCCATACAGTTGTATTGTGACAACACTGGGGCCATTGCGCAGTCAAAGGAACCTAGGTCTCATCAAAGATCTAAGCACATGCTCTGCAGATATCACCTGATTAGAGAGATCATTGATAGGATGGATGTAAAGATGGATTATATTCCCACGGATGATAACCTAGCCGACTCCTGACAAAGGCTGTTTCTCAAAGAAAACATGATAGTCATTATGAGGCTTTGGGTTTACGACTTAGGTCTGATTGGCTCTAGGCCAAGTGGGAGATTGGTATACCACTTAAAAGATAGGGCCTTGAAGCCCGAAGGCATGTGAGAAGAAAACAAAAAAAATTTTCATAGCTTTCCATGGGGGATACAACCCAATTGTTGTCGCCAAGTGGTTGCAGTCTTTAGAGAAGATTTCTCTGTGATGGAGTGTTCGGACCATCAACGACTTCTCTATGCAACCTATTTGTTGCAGGGAGATGCACACGAGTGGTGGGTTACCACTTCACAGCTTTTGTGGGGCCAGTGAAGGGTTATCACATGGCAGATGTTTGAGGCTCAGTTCTTGGACCGATATTTCCCATGAGATGCAAGAGAGCAGAAACAGGCCGAGTTCGAGGGCCTGGTCTAGGGACGTATGTCTGTTGATGAGTATTTAGCCAAGTTTAATGAATTGGTTAAATATGCGCATTTCAGGAAGGCGATGCCCGACGCCGAGGTCCTTGCTGCTAAGTTCCAGAATGGACTTAGAGAGAATATAAAAGTGAAGATTGTCGGGATTGGATCCCGGGATATGGGTAGCCTGGTAAGGCAATGTCGCCAAGTGGAAGATATGATAAGGAGGCGCAGTAGCAGTCATCCTACTCCATCTTTTAGACAGGAGGGAAGAAAAACTAGTGGTTCGGGCTAAGCTAGGAAGGGCAAGGGCAAATGATTGGGTGTGTCGTCCCCAGATGACCGATTTAAGAAGGGGTCGGGTTATAGAGGAGCTGGACCAAGACCGAACCCACCTCCGAAGTGTGCTACATGTGAAAGGAACCATGGGGGAAATTACTCCACTAGTCAGTTTAATTGTTTCTGATGTTGGCAGTGGGGTCGCTTTGCTAGAGAGTGTCCTTAAAAAGATGATCGAGTTGTAGCTGCTCCCATTATTTTAGTAGCACCACCTTCAAGACGGATTTATACGATTGGTGCCAGAGAGGCCGCCTGAGCTCTCGACTTGATCTGAGGTATGATTCTAATTGATAACTATTATGTGAGAGTGTTGTTTGATTCTGGAGCTACTCACTCCTTCATTGAGAATCATGTTGCCCTAAGTCTGAACTTACAGATATTCAGTTTGTTTCCTCCTATGAATGTTACCACTACTTCTAAGGAGCAGTGTCGGGTTGATACTTACTGTCGGGATGTGCGGTTTAGTTTTGAGGGTTGGGAATACAGTGTCTATTTGTATTGTCTTACTATGCTTAATCTTGTGATTATCTTGGGCATGGATTGGTTGGCCAAGTATGGCATCATGTTAGGAATACGATATCTCAGGATGGAAATGGACTGGGTTTCACTTCGCTTATCATAACCTTGCAAGTCGGCAAGGAGATGAAGAGAGGATCCCAAGGTTATCTCTTATGAAGTTCAGCAGAAGAGAGGCCGGGATGGGGTCTAGAAGAGATCCCGATTGTGAATGAGTTTATGGATGTATTTCCTAAGGAAATCACACAGCTTCCACCTGAGAGAGGAATTCATTTCTCCATTGATTTGATCCCAGGTGTAGGACCCATTTCTGTAGCTCCTTCTCGTATGACTCCGTTGGAGCTAAAGGAGCTGAAGGCACAGCTTGAGGACTTATTGTCCAAGGAGTTTATTCGACCAAGTGTGTCACCTTGGGGAGCGCCGATTTGTTAAAAAGAAGGATGGAAGTATGAGGTTATGTGTGGATTATAGGCAATTGAATAAGGTCACGATAAAGAACAAGTATCCTTTGCCTCGAATTGATGATTTGTTGGATCAGCTAAAAGGAGCTTGTGTATTTTCTAAGATTGATCTGCGATTCGGGTATCATCAAATCCGGATTAAGCCTGAAGACATACCTAAGACTGCATTCCGGTCTCGGTATGGTCATTATGAATATCAGGTGATTCCATTTGGCCTCACGAATGCTCTAGCCGTGTTCATGGATTATATGAACCAGGTTTTCAGACCGTACTTAGATCAGTTTGTGGTGGTATTTATTGATGACATACTAGTTTATTTTAAGAGTAAGGAAGAGCATGCCGAGCACCTCCGAGTTGTTCTTCAGACTTTGAGGAATGACCAACTTTATGCCAAATTGTCGAAGTGTGAATTTTGGCTGACCGAGGTGAAGCTTCTTGGTCATGTGATCTCGGCAGCCAGAATAGTAGTAGATCCCGGTAAGATAGAAGCTGTGATGGATTGGGAAAGGCCCAGGAATGTGTCCGAGATCCGAAGTTTCCTTGGATTGGCCGGGTACTACCGTAGGTTCATTCAAGGGTTTTCACATATGGTATTACCCTTAACCCGGCTTACCAGGAAGGGTACTCCGTTTGCATGGGCTTATGAATGCAAGGAGTGTTTCCTGAGGTTAAAAGAGAAGCTGACCACAGCTCCAGTATTGGTTCTTCCTGACCCTGAAGGGAATTTTGAAGTTTATTGTAATGCTTCCAAGCAGGGTTTGGGAAGAGAGAAGGGTAGTTGCATATGCTTCTCGGCAGTTGAAGCCAAATGAGGAGAATTATCCTATGCATGACTTGGAGCTGGCAGCCGTGGTCTTTGCTTTAAAAATATGGAGGCACTACCTATATGGTGCTAAGTTTGTGGTGTTCAACGACCACAAAAGTCTCAAGTATTTATTTGATAAAAAAGAGTTAAATATGAGACAAAGGAGATGGATGGAGTTTATCAAGGATTATGATTTTGAACTGAGGTATCATCCCGAAAAGGCCAATGTGGTGGCGGATGCTCTGAGCAGGAAGTACATGAGCATAGCTTGCATGATGATTGAAGAATACAAGTTAATAGAGAACTTCCGGGATATGCACTTGACCATTCTTGAGGGTGACCGAGGTCTTGAGTTGAGAGAGACCAAGGTGGACAATGAGTTGATTATGAGAATCTAGGATGCCCAGAATCGGGATGAGGATGTGAAGTCCTTACCCGGGCAGAAGGACGTGTCATGGGAGAAACCGGATAACTTGGATTTGGTGTTATACCGAGGTAGGATTGTTGTACCAAAGGGTGAGTTAGTGGATGCGGTACTGTCTGAAGCTCTAAGGGCCGATTTAACATTCATCCGGGTTCCACCAAGATGTACCAAGATTTGAAGAAAGATTTTTGGTGGCCCAGGATGAAAAGGGATATAGTCAAGCATGTGACAAAATGTTTGGTATGTCAGAAGGTCAAGATTGAGCATCAAAGACCGTCTGGCCTACTGCAACCTTTGCAAATTCCAGAGTGGAAATGGGATAGCATTTCCATGGATTTTGTGGTTGGATTGCCAAGGACCCAACCCAGATGCGACTCCATTTGGGTGATTGTTGATAAGATGACCAAGTCGGCTCATTTCTTACCTGTTCAGACTGACTATACTGCTGAAAGGCTGGCTCAACTATACATTAAAGAGATTCTGACTTCCTGGTGTCCCCGAAAACATTGTCAGTGATAAAGATCCAAAATTCACCTCAAGGTTTTGGGGTGCTCTTCAAGAGGCTTTTGGGAGCTAAGCACGGCTTATCATCCACAAACCGATGGGCAAACCGAAAGAACTATCCAGACTCTAGAGGACATGTTGAGAGCTTGTGCTTTGGAGCAAGGACCGAGTTGGGATAGGTATCTACCTCTGGTGGAGTTTTCATATAACAACAGTTTCCATGCTAGTTTGGGTATGGCACCTTTTGAAGCGTTGTATGGTCGAAGGTGCCGGACTCCTACTTGTTGGACCGAAGTGGGAGAGAGACAACTTCTTGGACCCAAGTTGGTTCAAAATACTTCTGAGCAGATCCGTATGATCTGAGACAAGTTGTTGCGGGCTCAAAATCGACAGAAGAGCTATTACGATAACAAACATCGCCCATTGCAGTTTGATGAGGGCGATCATGTGTTTTTAAGGTTATCTCCAGTAACAAGGGTTGGACGGGTATTAGGTGTGAGGAAGCTGAGCCCTAGATTCATTGGTCCTTACCAAATCCTCCAAAGGATAGGACCAGTTGCTTAGAGGCTAGCTTTGCCTCCCAATTGGCTGGGCTGCATGATATCTTTCATGTATCTCAGTTGAGGAAATACGTACCGACCCTTCACATGTGGTGGAACCTGATTCTATTCAGATCAGAGAAAACCTGACTTGTCCTACCCGACCATCCCAAATTCTTGATAGGATGGAGAAGAAGATTCAAAGTAAGACTATTCCTATAGTCAAGGTATTATGGGAAGGGAGGACCCCGGAGGAAGCTACATGGGAGCGGGAACAGGAGCTTATGCAACTATACCCCGAGTTATTTGGCAAGTAGGGTTTTGAATTTTGGGGACAAAATTCCTATAAGGGGGGTGAATATAATGACCCTGTGATAATCCGGGTTGTCACCTAAAGTGGGTGTATTTTGGAACCCGAACATGAAGAGGATGTAGATAGCACCTTTTCAAATCTGGGATCATGATGTATGTAGTACTGATAGGAAGATCGGGTTAGTACATGACCGGGTTTTTGCCACGTAAGTGGTGTATATACATACCACTTTTGGGGAGAAGCACTGATGTATAGAAAGGAACCCGGACAAGGAAGGAAAGAGCGACCGGGTAGCGAACTCAGTTGAGCTCGTATATTCCTTTTCCTAGAATGACCGGGTTGTGGTCTCGGTAGAGCTTGTGTATTCCCTTTCTTTGAGGACTGAGTTGTGATCTTGGATAAGCTCAGGGGAGCTCGGAAGAGCTCGTATTTTGTTGACTTGTAAAAGCTACTGGGTAGAGAGACCGGAAGAGCTCGTAACCCCTTTTGATAGAATTACCGGGTTAGGAACCCAGAAGAGGTTAAGAGGAATCTTGGACTTGTGAAGTACCAAGTTAGGAACTCGGATTAGATCGGATGAAGTCGAATTAGATCAGATGAGGTCGGAGGAGGGCGAAACCTTAGATGTACTATAGTACCAAAGACGGGTTCATATGCAATCGATTTTGTGATTTTTGTAAGCAATCAAAACAGTCAATACTTGCTGTTTAACCCAAACTTAGCCTTCTGGTTGGAATGAGTGCTCAGGAACCCAGGGTATGGTAGTGAAGTTGCACTCAATATATATATATATATATATATATAAATCCAACCCGACAGCGTTAGTGATATGGAGATAACTCGGTAGCATCAGTAAGGTTTAGAGAACTCGGGAAGTCACACGTAAATTGTATGAGGTATAATAAATTGACTTGCCAAACAGTAGACCCAACCCGGTAGTCAAATATCTCTACATTTTCACTTTACACAAGTGACACGTGTTGACTCTTTGCTGGTTGTTTTGACGCAGGAAAGGTCCTCATATTACGATATGACGTGTGTCAATTTTCAGGATATTTAAGATATGCATGAGTGAGATATTTCAGTCGAAACTTTAATTTCACCTGCTAAACCACTTTCTCTCTCTTATTCCATATTTCCTCCATTGTTAAAGTGAGAAAAGCTTCTTAGATAACCATTCCCTAATCTAAACACTTTCACCTCCAACGTAAGAATTAAAGAGTATCACCATACAAACTAGTTTCCAACCTTTGTTAGTTGTGAAAATCATCAGGCGAAGAGATCATTTCTAAAGAAGAAAGTTAAAGTTTCAACCTTTAAGAGTTAGAAGGCACGTTAAGGACATCTAAGCTTGGAGAAGTTGTCCTCTAGCCTTCCTTGTTGTTTTTAAGGTAAGATATGTAACTTTCATAGTATCTTTTGAGTTTTGGGTTTTGAGAGGAAAAATGACCCATATGAGTTAAGGTTGGTTTTGAGTGATGTTTCTTTGGAAAAGTATGCTTAGGAGGTTGTTGCGATGAAAGTTCAACCTTGAAAGCTAACTTTTCTGAGTTTTGGGTATTTTGTTATGCACAGATAGATATTTGTGGGGTTTACAAGTCAATGGTTAGTTGGTTATGCTTGAGATCTGGAAAAGAACTGGGTTCTTTTCATGAAACGGTTGAAAACCGTTCTTGATATCTTGCTTGCCTGGTGTAGGGCTTGATACAGAAGATATCGGTGGTGGTAAACACGCGGCTGAGAGGATAGGTGTCGGAATCAGAGAAGGTAAGCTCTCTGTTCTTGGGAGTTAGCTCTCTTGATTGTGTTCCACCATACTCTTGGGGAGTTATGGTTATTGTATGATGCAGTGTGTGCATTTAAATTGTGTGTTACTGCTTTTTGATTGAAACATACATGTAAATGATTTGCACTGTGATGTTTGTATTATGATTGAGGAAGTCCTCTGGCCAGGTAAGCGGACCATATATGAGAGTGTAAGACTCATCCGGGATGAGCTTCTCGAGAATTCATATACATTCGAGTGCATGAGATGTGCACGGGTGCATGAGATGTGCACGGTTGATATACATTTGTGCATGAGATGTGCACTGGTGAACTTGTATATCAAGATATACATTTGTGCATGAGATATGCATTGGTGAACTTTTGTATATCTGTGCTGGAATGGCACGTGGGTGTGATTATATACATGTGATGTTTATGAAAGCCAGGATGGCTATGTTTTTATGAAAGCCGGGATGACCATGCTTTTACTAAAAGGTTAGGATGGCTATGTTTTTATGAAAGCCGGGATGGCCATGTTTTTATGAATGTCGGGATGGCTATGTTTTTACTAAAAGGCCGGGATGGCTCTGTTATTGTAATGCCTATTTAAATGCTATGTACTGTGGAAGTGAATCAGGGGGAGGTGAGTCTCCAAGAACCCTGACTTTACTGAGATTGTATCTCACCCCGGTTGGGGATTATATTTATCGCAGGTGATAGCCAAAGAGCGGGGGATGAGGTCCGGGGTAAGAGACCCGAGTAGGGGTTGCTCGGTGGATCTCAATTGATAGGCTGGGTAGGCCGAGGCCGAGTTGGCAAATAATTGAGGATCCCGGACAAGAGGATGAGGCTTGGTTCGAGGAAACAGATTTTGGAAGGCGATCTTTGCAAGTCAGTTGACTCAACTTTATTGTACTTTTGTAACCCGGTATGGGTTTATTTATGATGTATCTTTTGAAACAGAACCCGGGTGTCGGGATGTATATCAAACTCCATACATAATGTTAGATTAAATTGCATGACATATGATGACGTCTTATTTATTTTATGTGCTTCCATGTTTATTAAGTATTTGATGCGCTTAAGACCATATTATAATGTTAATGAACCGGATGCATATGGGGTCATTACAATGCTGAAGCTGGACATGCTAAGCAGCAGTGGAGTCCCTTTGAATCTCTCATGATTCAAAAGATGGATGCAATGATAGCTCTACATCATGAACATTTAGCTGATGTTCATTCCTCTTTGGAAGAGATCACCACTAGATTGGAGAATATAGAGAGTAGAATGGCTCTTAAAGACTTTGATAATCTTTAGATTAGTGAATGTAGTGTTTTGCTTCTAGTTGTGTTATTTTTATTCTCTCATGTTCAACACTTATCTTTGATGTTTACCTTCATGTTTTGTACCTTCAATTAATGAATAAAATTTGTTTTATGTTGTTTACATCATCCATTGCTTACTTCATTATCACTGGAATATTTTGTCTTTGATAAGCCAAAAGAGGGAGCAATACATAAGCATTGCTCTTAATCTAACTTGATATGAAATTACATAAGAAAGAGGGAGCAATACATATGCTTATGATGTTTTGAGTTTATGCAAATAATACTTAACAACTGGTCTTGGCTAGAGGCTTATTATTTTTCAGGTTTTAAGTAAAAGTTCCTGGAAACTCTCTCCTAAGAAGAACACTAAGGTTCAACATGTTCAATTAAATTTTGGCATGATCAAAGCCAAAAAGGTGGCGATTGTTAGAGTCAGGGGGAGCTTAAGAAGATCAAGAAGCTGAGTCTCAAAGGCTACATACAAAATATTTAGGCTTTTTTACATTCCAAATCAATTTGATTGGTAGTTATAATTTGAGTATGAGATGAAACTTCCTATGATCCATTGCATAAAGCTCATACATGGTTTTGCATTCATATTTTCATAAAAGCGTAAGTTTTGTAAAAAAGCTTTTATGAAACAAAGAGTTTTCATGATTGCATAAAAAGCCAAAGTGTTCAATGTTTAAGTGTTTGGAAAAACAAGTTTTCTCTGCTTTAATCGATTACCAACAAATGGTAATCTATTACTTAAGCTTTCAAGAACACTTTAATCGATTACAAGAGTATGGTAATCTATTACACTTCACAAAGTCACAGAAAAGTCTTCCTGTGATAATCGATTACGACATTGTTGTAATCGATTACTTGGCGCGTATTTGAAACTAAGGCTGGTTGTGATAATCGATTACATTGCGAATTAATAGATTACATTGCTCATAAATATTTTCCAGAAAAGTTCAAGAATACATTAATCAATTAAACATGTTAAAAATCGATTACATAAGTGAATTAATCGATTACTGACAGTTACAAACTAATTTCTATAAATAGTTATTAGGTGTTTTGAAAAATATAACAAAATTAAAAAGTATTTTCATTAGCTTTCTAAAGTAAGAAAAGATTCCAAGTGCTAAACACTGTTAAGTTCCACAAATCCTCAAGATTAAAGATTGCTATAGAGGGTTTCTTCTTGCGTAAGCTTTCAAAAGAAAGTTCTGATGTAGCTTCTTCCACCTTTTAATTCAAGTCTAGTAAATCATTTGCATACATCATTACTGGATCATCAGGTGATTTCTTTCTTTACAACTTTGTTGTGAGTTCTTTTGAGTTTCTTTTTGTGTATTAATAACAATAAGTTTCTTAAGGCTTTTCTAGGATAGGTGTTCCTAGGGGTAAGAGGAGAGATAGGTGCTCTCTATGTTTTGATCACAGAGATTCTAAGTGTGTTAGAAGTCTCGTTCTTAATCTAGGTGTGATTAGGAGTGGTTGTGTAAAAAGCTTGTATGAACAATTTGTTATTAGTGGAACTCTAACCTTTGTGGTTGGAAAAACTAAATGTAGCTTCTCAAGGTTGAGAAGTGAACTAGTATAAATCCTTGTATTGACTACTTCTTTCTAATCTTTTCTTGCTATTATAATTTGTCATTCATTGGTGCAACATTTCTTATTCAACAGTAAAAGTTTTTTGAATGCATTCTTTGAGCAGTGGTGTTTGATTGGTTGAAGCATTCTTGGATTGTTTGTGATACGATTTTGATTACTCTGATTGCTTAAAGAATTTTTAATTATCCAAGATCAACCAATTCACCCCCCCTCTTGGTTCTTGTGTGTTGTTCATACTGTTTTCATTTGGTTGTAATTGTTTATCCACTCTATTGAGTGATTTGGATCATTGTATTCATTTAACTTATGTTTGTGAAAATCAGGAGTGACTTAGTGTCAAAAAATATTTTAGTATCTTAGATTTGGAGGGAGTCTAAGGATGTGCCAGTAGTGACCTAGAGAATACTATTATAGCCAAAAGTGAAATTCTAGAATACTTGTTTGTAATAAGCTTTGATTAGTAGAACCCTTTGCATGTTTATAAAGGAGAACTTAACATAACTTTGTTTGAGTGAATCAGTATAAACTAAGTGTTTATACTTCTCTCTTAAGTTATTTGATTGTTATTCTTTAAGCTTACACTAGCACACTTGTTTACCAAGTGTTTATTTGAAAATCTTTGTGAAAACCCTATTTTACATTTCATTGGACGATAGTCAACTGTTTTCACTAAAACTATTTTTTCTTTATTGGATGACATAGTCAGAAATTGTGTTTCTACATATCTATATGTGAAAAGTTTTTATTTGCAAAAAAGTTATCATATCCCCCCGCCCCCACACTCCTCTAGTGTGCTCTTTGATATTTCAATCTAAACATGTAATATAATATATTTCATTTTGCTTCTAGAAAAAAGGTAAAGTTGAAGGAATTGTTCTGAGTATTTTTATTTTTAAAAATATTATAAAATACAAAAATAAAATCACATTTTAAGCCTAGTATATGTAAACTTTCAAAAAATAGGACTACAATTAATTTTGAAATAACAAAACAAACTTCTCCCAACTATAATAATATTTTTTTAATAAAATAACAAATAAAAAATGTAATTATGGGAGAAAAATGTTCATGATGGACGAGAATATCTATTAATGACAAGTAGAATTGTTTCTTAAGTTTCTCCAAATAATTGTAAACAAATGATTAGCTAAACCAATTTTAACAGATAAATTTTACTTTGAAAGAAAAATTAAAGATTTACTCTGGTTTAAGCTTCCAACAAAGTCAAATTAATGATTTACTCTAGTTCAGGCTTCCACCAAAGTTACCCTACTCAAAAACAAATGATTCTTGTTTTCTATTTTATATAGGCAGATGTTCAGGATTTTTATTAATATTTAATGAAGAGAGAAAATAATGTATTTTGTAAATTAATGAAAAAAATAAAAGAGAAAAAAGAAAAAAAAATATATTGCATGGATATTCGACTAGGCGAATAGCCGAATAGCCGAATACCTCTTTTAAATAGAGTAAGATTATGACTTCAAAATGAGCAATTTTTTCCGCTTCAAGTATTCAACCTACTAAATAGTCGAATACCCTCCTGAATACAACCTAGGTAAGAAGCCCCACAACCTAAGCACTATTACATGGAAACAATGTCTTGAGCATTCAACCAACTAAAAACTCGAATACCTTCTAATAGGTAATAGCCAAATAAAAATAAAAGGATCAAGAACAGTATGAATCTCAATCTTTCGATTGACCAAATAGCCAGAAAAGTATTCAGCTGACCAAATAGCCAAATACATCATTGAAGAATAGTATATAATCATAAACTGTAACTATGCCATAATCCAAATTACATGTGCAAATTATAATAGTAAATAAGGTTAGATTACTTAAAATGGTAATGACTTATAAAAGTCCACCTATTAAGGTATGTAAATAGGAATGAGGTTCTTGAGATCGAGATAAAGATACAGTTAATTTTCATTTATTACGTTCTGTTACGAATAAAAGATAGGCCCATTTATGAAATTCAAATATTCAAACTTCTCAACCATCAAAAGATAGAAGATATAACAAATATCAAAGAATAGAAGATATAATAAATATCACAACCGTTGCTGATCATTTATTTAGATAATCCAAATATTTTAATCAAAGATAAGTGGGCTTCAACTACCACTCCACCAGGGTCCAGGTCAGTATCCTATAAATAGAATATCCTCCATGGAGAAAGGTACACACACATTCTGACTCTCTCTTTCCATTCACACAGCACACACAGCACGCCACTCGTGTTGTATCCCTGTAGTGATCTTCTTCCTGGAGGTGCTTCATCACCATAGGCATCTTCAGAGAAAGAGAGCCTGATCCCATATCAAATACCCAACATCCTTGTTGGACATTTCTGTTCTCTTTGAGCAGAACAGTGGCGCCGTCTATGGGGACGATAAATTTCGATTCCCATAAAATCACAATGGTTAACACAAGAAGCCACCACATTGAAGGACGTGACGAACCACCAAGAAACACGAATCAGGAGAACGTGGTAGCAGAAGATGCGGTTTCTAATACTGCCTCATCCCCAACTATACCAGCATCGCGACTGCCTGCCAATCCACCATCAGTCGCCGAGGAAGAACCAGAGACCACGCAGCGTCTCATTCATAATGCTTTGAATTCACTTTTATCTCGAATGGAGAATTTGGAGAAACATTATGAGCTTCAATGCCAGGATGATGTCCAGAACCTGATAACACAATTGGAAGAATGTAGTGCCAAATGCCGACAAGATGAAAATCACCGCTTTCAGCACATCGAACATCGGATTCGAGATATAGAGAACCCAGTGAGGGAACATGCCGAACAACCTCGTACAACAGTGAGAAGACGCGGTCCGGCGACCTCGGCTCCCACTACCGAGATTGTGAATAGGGAGCCGGTCAGTCACACATACGAGCCCATATCCCGCGGGAAGAAAATGCCCGAGCCGACATACTGTCAAAACTGGCAAGTACCAAAGGAACGGGTAACCACAGAACAGTCATTCAACAGGAACTCGCCCAACCTGCATGCATCATGGTAATCTTAGTAGATGAGGACTGGAGGAGGCCTATCATCAATTATTTAGAACAAGGGCTAATACCAGATGAAGGAATAGAAGTGAAAAAGTTAATTCGAGATGCTTCTATGTACACAATAGTCGATGGCGAATTATACCGCCGAGGCCTCCACATCCCAATGCTGCTATGCCTAAGCTCAAACCAAGCCGAGTACGTACTCACGGAAATACATGAGGGTATTAACGCCCAGCATATGGGTGTGAGGGCTCTAGCATTAAAAGCTCTTCGTGCCAGATACTTTTGGCCAACGATGAAGGCGGACGTAGCGGAGCATGTAAAGAAATGTGACAGTTGTCAAAAGCATGCAAAGATATTATGGACTCCTCCATCCGAGTTAATTTCAATCACGGCACCATGGCCTTTCTATAAATGGGGAATGGACCTTTTAGGACCATTTAAGGCGACGGAAGGTCAAATGAAATGGTTAATAGTAGCCCTTGACTACTTTACCAAATGGATTGAGGTCGAGCCATTAGCCACTATCACCTCGGCCCGAGTTCAAAAATTCTTTGAGCGTAGCATAATAGCAAGATTTGGAATTCCAGCAGAAATCATCACCGATAACGGGACACAATTCGCTGACAAGAATTTCCAGGAAATGATGGTCGGATTCCATATCAAACATCACTTCTCATCGGTAGAGCATCCACAGTCTAACGGCCAAGCAGAAGCAGCAAACAAAGTTATCCTGGATGGATTGAAAAAATGAATGCAAGAAGCCGGCCCAAACTGGGTTGAACAACTTTATTATGTTTTATGGGCATATAGAACCACGGCCCAAACAGCCACTCGAGAGACTCCGTTTAGAATGACGTACGGTTGCAAAGCCATGATACCTGTTGAAATCGGCCAATCATCATGGAGAAGGTAATGTATGTCTCAGGCGGGAGAAGACAATAATGCAGCATTGGTCGCCGAGTTGGATTTGATAGAGGAAGTCCGCACCATGGCGCATCGCCGAGACTTGTATACGAAGTAGATATCGACCCAAAAATTTAACAAAAAGGTTAAGCCGAGGTCCTTCGAAAAGGGTGATCTCGTGCTACGACGAGCAGATATTGGCAATAAGAATGCCCGGGATGGGAAATTAGCAGCCAATTAGGAAGGACCGTACCGAGTCACTCAGAATATGGAGCAAGGAGCATACACGCTAGAAACTCTTGAAGGTAAACATGTCAAGCACACATGAAATGCCGACAAGTTAAAGATATATTATAGCTAAAAGCTCAGAGCCGTGATAAAATCCATGTGTTTCCCTTTAATTGATATCGAATCTTTCATCGGGATCATTGATTGGTGTTTTCCTCCATGTGTTTCCCCTTAATTGATGTCGAATCTTTCATCGGGATCATGGATTGGTGTTTTCCTCCATGTGTTTCCCTTTAATTGATGTCGAATCTTTCATCGGGATCATGGATTGATGTTTTCTTCCATGTGTTTCCCCTTAATTGATGTCGAATCTTTCATGGGGATCATGGATTGATATCTCAAGTTTTCCACCCATGTGTTTTCCCTTAATTGATTTTGAATCTTTCATGGGAAGCATGGATTAGTGTTTTCATGTGTTTCTCCTTAATCGATTTGGTGAATCGGGATCCGGGCAAATCTTTCATGGAGATCATGAATTATGCTTTCATGTGTTTCTCATTAATTGATTATGTAAGCCGGGAATGTAATGCCCGTGCAAATCTTTCATTGAGATCATGAAATTTATGTAATCTTCAAAGAATATTAATAAAAAATCCTTGTTATAAGGAAATTATATATACATTGTGCACAAGTTATGTGGGCCTAGTCGCTGTTATGTATTAGCTCGGCCCTGATCAAGCCGACGTAATCATTTACTCATGGATGAATGATCAGCTAGACCGAAAGAATTACATCCATTGATTAATGTTATGAAATGCATTAACAGTTGCTAGGACTGGAATATGATTCCAAAATACGATATTCAAGTCCCGACCAGTGATTCGGGTAAGATAATACTTGGCCGTTGGAGCCAGATTAATATTCAAGCGTACAAATATATCCAAGACGGAGAAAATAAAGCAAAGCAGATGTGATAAAAACCAGATGCATTAAAAAGAGAAATTGTCTGGAGTATCAAATAAAAGCTGGGGATGAAAATAATATTGTTCGAAGCCATAAAATATTACAGATAAAATCGGCATCCAGGCCCTTTAATTATCTCCCCAGGTTTGATCCCCTTTAGGTCGGTCCGTCGTGCTTGGCTCATCTTCTTCTTCACTATCCGAGATAGTCAACAGCTTACCGCCACCGACGTAGAACTTGAAGTGCATACCTGAGGTGTTTAGCTCAATTCTGGGGTTCAAAAACGAATCTGGTCCAGGGCGTTATTAAAAGAGGCTTCTGTAGATCGGGCCACTTGCGACCGCACGAAAATGAGTTCGTTGGTCATTTCATCCAATTCTTTCGCCTTCTTATCATTAAGAGCGATTAACTTTTCGCAACGGCCGTGAGCGTCCCGGATCTTACCCCGAACGGTGGACAATTCAAACTCCAGTTTGGCCACCTCGGCACGTGAGGACTCTACTTCAACCTTGGAAGTCCCAAGCTCGGCTCGGGAAACCTCAAGCTCGAAGGCCATTTTTACCACCGACTCTTATGCTTCCTTTACCTCAGCACGGGAGGCCTCTAGATCGGCACGAACAGCTTCTAGTTTCTTGGCCGATACTTCCAACGCCGCCACACTCTCTCGAGCTATATCAAGCTCCTTTTGAAGTTGGTGATTCTCATCTCGAGAAGCTTCAAGGTCGGCAACCACCCTGCAAGCTTGCTTGTTTAAAGTAGCCAAGCTTTCAACCAAGGTGGCACCCTTCAAAGTAGCTAGCTCGATCATACTTAATTCTTCAATCTCGACTGCAGAGAAGGGCACCAGTTTAGAATATCTCCTTGGCGCCCGAGCAACTTTGAAGAATTCTTGAGTGACACCTGTTGCGAACTCGGCAAGTGTACCGTTCATTTCAAGTAATAAAGTGAGTAAGTAAAGTATCGTCTCCACAGGGATTGAATGCAATCTTATGTCAACTTAACGTCTTAGAAATTGGAAGACAAATAATAAGTTGAGAGAGTTTGTTGAGTTGTATTTAAGTAGCGTAAATGAAATGACAGAAATTTAACAAGAATGTAAGCGAATGTTAATTGGATTTTACTGCAGTAGTGAGAGATGATTGTAGTTAAGCGCAATCCCCTATGATTCCTTCCTTCTATGCTTCGATTGATTATTAACTTGAATTACTTCTAATTACTTAGTTGATGTATTCTCCTATAAGTAGCTAAATCCTAATCCCTTAGTAATTTAACCCTTTGGTGAAATTAAAAAACCCTAATCCCTTAGTGATTCCTTCTTAAACCAAGCATTAAGCAACACATCCTGAAATTGCTGCAACTACACATCCCTATCCCTAGGCAATGTATAAATTGTTGTTTTACTCAATTCAGAAACTAGAATCCCAATATCCCTATTGTGAATCCTAACCCTAAACCTCTTAATAGAATGGCCAGTCTCTATTAAGAATAAAGCAATGAGGAACAGAATAAAACAAAGTAAATATGATAACTCTTATTAAAACCAATCAAGACATAGAGGAACTCTCATAGGTTCATGGCTCAACCACAATACAAGAACTTAGCCAAGCATACTCAGAACTGATAATATTTCCATTACTAGCATGTTCCTAGAGAGAATTTAAGAGAGGAAAAGAAAAGATTACACAGAGTTATATTTCTGCAATTCCTCAATGTTTCCAAGCTTCTCCCAAGGTCTTCAATGGCTTCTTCTGCAGAATTCTTCAATAGGTCTGTAAAAGCTCCCTTCTTTGTGACCCAGAGGTCTCTTTTTATCCCCCATACGTTCTAGGGTTAAATCCAGTAATGAGGAATTGTTTCCCCAAGCTAAATCAATTTCAAATCTTTTAAATCAGGAAACCTGAGCTCGTGGCGTGACTGGCGTGGCATCCCACGCTGATTGCATGGGATGTTCGAGTTAAATAAGCTGCTCTGGAACTCTGGCACTAATAGTGTGGATCTCCACGCTGATCGCGTGGTTCATTCGAGTTGAATGCTTGAGTTTTGATAGAATGGCGCGACTCGCGTGGATGGCCACACTAACAGCGTGGCTTGTTCGAGCTGAGGGGTTGGCCTTTGGTAGTTCCACGCTACTCGCGTGGATAATTCGAGTTGGAAGTCTGTGTTTCAGCATCTAGCGCAACTGGCGTGGTGGTTGGTGCTACTCGCGTGGGCTCTTCGAACTGAATTTGTTGATCTTGACACTTCCACGCTGAACGCGTGAGATACCACGTTGTTCGCGTGGCTTATTCGAGAGCACTAGCTTGCTCTTTTTGCTTCTTTTCCTCTCTTGTTGGTTCCTAAATGACAAAATAACTAAGAATTTAAATTAATATGCAATTAAGTAATAATTTATCAAATCTTATTTTTAATTGACTCATCTTTAAACAATTTATTAATCAATTAATCCTAAAAACTACTATATGCTGGAAGCATATCAACACCCCTCTCCCAGAGAGTTCGGGGCGCCAGTTGAATACGCTGCTCAAAAGGCTCGGGCACTTGAGTCGACGTATCAGCAATCTGGGGCTCCAATAACTCTGCAGCCAGAATTTCCGGGATCACATCCGCTACGGATGGATCAAGGTCGATAACCGGCATCTCGGGTGCGGGCAAAGAACTTGGGACAGGAACTTCTGAAGCGGCCACCGGAACAGAATCGGCAGAAGCCGGGGCTGGGGCAAGATCGTCCACTTTCCCTTTGCCTTTTACCCCTGCAACCTTCCGTTTTTTCCGTGATCGGAGGGCTATGAGATGGTCAGGCCTCAGAATCTAGGCAGAATCCATTTCAATCGCTGTAAAATAATACAAAGTCAGATTAAAGTGAAGATTGATATAAAATATCTATTCTTATCAGCGCGAAAAGGAATCCAAACTAACCACATTGAATATAATAAGTTATGGCGGGCAGATTTTGTGATTCCTTGTATGACATTATACGAGCCGCTGAGGAAACGTCGGAATCCGACATCCGGGTCTCATCGGTACGATAGGAAGAGGGAGGGAAGTCATGATGGACCGAAGTCCAGTATAATGGAAAATGCCATGCACCAGAAGGAGAATCTGGAGCACGTAAGAAAAAAGGATGATGGCCAGGTTCAGCAACAACTTTAAAGAACTTGTCTTTAAAGCCCTTGAACGACTCGGCATATAAGGGAAAAAGTCTACGGTCAGAATCACCACGGTCATTACGACCTTGAAATGAGACTCACCCTTTCCTATCGACAGGTTCTTTACCTGATCGACCAGTATGGATAGTGAAGAAATAAAAAAATAAAGAATAAGTGCATGGGACTTCTAAGTCCCGACATAGCAATTCAAAGGCTTGCATGAAAACCCAGCTGTTGGGATGGATCTGAGAGGGGGCGGCGTGAAGATGGTCTAATACTTGCATTTGAAAATTGGAAAAGGGAAAACGAACTCCTAATCGGGTCACTACGTCCCTATAAAAGAAAAAGAAGTCGGGATCGTTCCCTTCCCAGGTAGAGCAAATAGGCTCATCTGGGCGGGGAATACAAATGCTAAAACCCTCCTGAATCCCAAAGGGAAGCATGGCGATACTTCCCGGATCCAGGACCGAGGTGTTACATAATACCTCGTGGGTAACCCAAGGATATTTACTGGCTAAAACAGGGGGAAGAATTTGAGATTGAGACCCGACAGAGGATTCTTCTACAACTTCCATGAGAGACGGGTCCATAATTACCTACGACAATAGAAAAACAGCAATTAGTAGAAATACCTGAAGGATTAGTCTTTAGATGAGGATCAAGATTTGACGAAGCTCGAACCAACACCGGGGTATCTTTGGTAGAAATCGACACTTCGGCCTCAAAATCCGATCTAGTCGAAATTGGAGTCTCGGTCTCAAGTATGGAAGGCTTACAAACAAGGACAGGATTATGTCGGCACCTGTCAAGTAAAGCCTCGGCTTGTTTGTCTTGATTAACACTTGCTAAGTATAGAAAATCGTCAAGACATTTCGAACACAGTTCAAATCGAGTTTCCAAATGTTGCCTTGGCACATTTTCTTTTCTAGAAGCATTTAAGGAGGCAACGCTGGAAAACACGGAAATCCCAGAGGAAACCCTAGGTTCTGCTAAGGATATCCTAGACATTTGATGAGATGGCAACCCTAACCTAAAGGGATTAGGAGGTTTGGGAATAGTGGCTCTAGAACTACCAGAACCAGAAGGGATTCGAAGAATGGCTTTTTCCTTTTCCTCTTCAGGAAGAGGGAGGCCAAAAAACCAAAATGCAGAACGGGGAAGGACAATTCTACGGATGCGCGCCTCTTCCTCAGGAGAGTACTCCATGGGAGAATATTATGAATGTAAATGCGCAAAAAAGAAAAAGAGAATGGGAAAGCAAAAAGTGGAACAGATGGAAGACAGGCAAAAGTCAAGGCTCGTGTAAATCAAAATAGCAGATGGAAACTAAATAATTACAAATGAGAGATGAGCATGAAAGGGGAAATGAAGAATACCTGGAATAAAGGGAAGACTGGGGAAGTATGGAGCGAGGGTGAAGAGCAAAGAGCACAAATGAAAAGTACAAGCAAGGGAGTGATAGCGCAGAAGTTGCAAAGACAAAGGAATGAAATAAGGCACCAAGAAGAGACAAAAAGGGAAAATGCATACAAAGCCAAAAAGGAAAATAACCGCCAAAATACAAAACGCTTGGAGTAAGTAACCGGCGGATGTGAAAAGACACGAAGGGGCGAATGTGTCATTCCTGCAAAAAGAAAATGATTAAAGCGTGCAAAGAAATGACAGCATTAAATGATCGGGATACGTGTCATTTATGAGGATGAAGATGCTTCATTTCCTGATGATCATAGTTGTTCAAGTTACCATTGAAAAGACAAGAGATAGCTTGACAGTAGTTGGAAACGTCTTAAGCAAGTTTCATGAACCGGGCTAATTATCTCGGCATGGGGCAAGTAACGATAACCCACCTCGGCACGGAGTTTCGGATTCAACATAGCATGGACCTATCTACTGATACATCCCGGTCATCCAGAGTGCTAGATAACCGGGCTGGGGGGCATCTGTTACGGATAAAAGATAGGCCCATTTATGAAATTCAAATATTCAAACTTCTCAACCATCAAAAGATAGAAGATATAACAAATATCAAAGAACAGAAGATATAATATATATCACAACCGCTGCTGATCATTTATTTAGATAATTCGAATATCTTAATCAAAGATAAGTGGGCTTCAACTACCATTCCACCAGGGTCCAGGTCAATATCCTATAAATAGAATATCCTCCATGGAGAAAGGTACACACACATTCTGACTCTCTCTTTCCATTCACACAGCACACACAACACGCCACTCATGTTGTATCCCTGTAGTGATCTTCTTCCTGGAGGTGCTTCATCACCATAGGCATCTTCAGAGAGAGAGAGCCTGATCCCATATCAAATACCCAACATCCTTGTTGGACATTTCTGTTCTCTTTGAGCAGAACACGTTCATTTATTGTTTAGTGTCGAGGTTTGACTTGAGCGATGTAATATCTTTTATCGGTATTTCACCCTCGGGACTATCGAGTAACTAACTATTGTGTGAAAAAGCTTTTGGAGTAAAGGAACAAGCATGAAGGAAGTTACTCTTGAGGCATCTATTTCACGGATAAGTTTTTTAGTCCTATGAATAATTTTTCCTTAAAATGTAACATGAAAATGCTTTTCCCGAATATTATCAAAAAATATGTTTGATTAACTATTAAAATTGATTATTACAAATATTTTTTATATTCACAAATATAATTAAAACATTTGTTTGATTAAATTATTTTTTCCTAAAAATATCAATTATAATTACTAAAATATATTTATTGAATTAAATATGTTTCTTTACCAAACATAATCAATGTGCAGGAATCTCACAATTGTTATGCAAATGCTAAACAAGTTTTCTATCTAATAATCATGATCACATTTATACCAAACATACCAGCACCCCTCTAGAAAAAATAAGAATATATCATTACAAAGATTATTCTCATTAAAATTAATTGGCCATTACTTTGGTGGGACTTGAAAATAAGTCATACCAATGTGATTTGATTTATGTATTATCCAATTATATAATGGCACATAACATACATCACCATATTAGACAATTTAGTTTTAATTTTTTGTTTTTTTCAATTAAAGTCAAAGGACCTTTTGGTAAATCTAATATTTTTATTTTTAATTTAATAATTTATTAAAAGACATTTTTACCCCTAATTAATTCTTATTCTTCCTGATTCTAAACCTAATATTTCTTTCCCTGCATATAATCTTTCTCATTGTCTTCAACAATAGAACACTTTTCGTGCGTCGCTTCTTATTGTAAAATATAGGAACACTTCGCACTTAACCAAGAGGGGGGTGAATTGGTTAAACCTTGGTAAATTAAAAATTCTTAATACAAAATCAGAGTTTTCCTTAGGATCTTTATTACTTTTGAAACCAAGAGTACTTATTCAATCAAATGCTCAGCCCAAGGTATCTAATAGCTCAAGATTAAATTGATAAGCAAAGCAAGACAATCAAGATGAATAGGAAATAATCAAGAACGAAATTAAAATCAAAGGACGAGAGATTTATACTGGTTCACTTCAAACACTATGAAGCTACATCCAGTTTTCTTCCACTCAACTCTAGAGTGAAGTTCCACTATTGCAAATTTCTGTTCTTACAAGTAATTACAAAATCTCTCTTTATCAACTCTAGATAAAGTTCAGTAATTCTAAAACACTATTAGAAACTTAGAGACAACCCACTGAGAACACTACTCAGCACAACTCCTAGAGAAACCCTATCTCTAGATTACAAGCAAGAAACCCATTTACAATAGAAAATCAAATACAAATTCAAAACAGAATTACAACCACTAAGTTAAGGAACGAAATCACCTGATGATCCAGTGAATGATGATGCACATGAATGACTGAATCAGGTTGAAAGATAAAAATAAAACTCAGAACATCTCCTTCCTTAAACTTTGAAAATAAACTTCTTGCTTCAAGAATCACTCAATAACCCATAAGTGTATTAGTGAAAGCAAGAACTCATAGAACCCAGAAATCACCAAGAAAGTATTTAGAAAGCTTAAGCTAGCTCAGATTACGAATTTGTCAAGTTACAAAACAAGCTGAGCAAGGGTTCTATTTATAACAAACTTTTGTAACTGTCAGTAATCGATTAAACGCGCCCAATAATCGATTAATGTGTTATACAAAAATCTGGGTATGGGCAATGAACAGAATAATCGACTATTCTGTCTTGTAATCGATTAAGACAGAAGCTTGATAAACTTGAGATACACTGTGTAATCGATTACGGATTTTGGTAATCGATTAAGACAGAGAGCTTCACAAAACATGTTTGAACTATGTAATCGATTACCAAATATTGTAATCGAT
>CM023943.1:8539542-8555277 GCA_013407115.1 Glycine latifolia
TGTGTGTGTGTGTGTGTGTGTGTGTGTGTGTGTGTGTGTGTGTGTGTATATATATATATGCGTTTCGAACCCAGTCCTGTGGAGAGAACGTACCTGACGCATATTATTGTAATTCCGTGAACGATTACCATACATAATGTACAAATGATATTTATGGACGTATAATGACGTCGTACTTAGTAGTTGCTTCCTAATTAATTATTGTTAATTAATTGTTGCATTTAATGACCATAATTGAATGTTAACAACCGGATGCATACGGGTTGTTACAGTGAGTGTGTTTGTTCTCTTTCAAACCTCAAGAATGATGTTCGCCGGCTTCTGCTTCAGTCATGAAGTGCCTCTTGACGCGAGGGATTCTATGGCAGTTACAGTGGTCCTTGTAGGTTGAAGGTGATACAAAAGGGTTGAGAGGAAGAGGTTTCTGGGTGAGTTTTAGAGAGAAAAGAGAGAAAAATGCAAGGAAGAAGAATGGAAAGCACCCTCTGTTGCACACTCTGCTGCTTATAAACACGGCTGACAACGCATGTCTACTTAACGTGCATGGCCAGCTACCATAGAACAACAGAGTTGATTACGTCTAACATCCATCAAGCATGCATACCCAGGCAGAACAGGACCAAAGAGTAATTACCAAAATTAACCAAATAATCAAGTATTACACACACATAAAACGTTTAACTCAGCACACTCTGAAATTTCTCGGGTGTTACACCTAACTTGCCAATTGTATCATCTAAGGCTTTTCCTGAAACTCCCTTGGTCAAAATATCTACAAGTTGGTTTTCAGATTTGACAAAGGGTGTGGTGATAATCTGTTGATCCAGTTTTCTTTTATGAAATGTTTATCTACTTCAACGTGCTTTGTTCTATTGTGTTGAACCAGATTATGAACAATTTCAATAGATGTCTTGTTATCACAATAAAGACTCATAGGAAGATCATATTTGATACCCAAATCATTTAAAATACTTTTAATCTGTAAAAGCTCACAAAAACAGTGAGCCATACCTCTAAATTCAACCTCGGCACTAGATCTTGCAACAACTTTTTGTTTTTTACTTCTCTATGTGACTAAGTTACCCTCAACTAGTGTAAAATAGCTTGAGGTAGACTGTTTAGTAGTTTTATCTCTAGCCCAATCAAAATCTATGTATCCTTCAATGCCCTTCTTGCTGTTTTTTGAAAATAGAATGCCTTTTCTAGGTGTTCCTTTTAGGTATCTCAAAATTTGATACACAACCTTCATATGATCTTCACTAGGAGAGTGTTGTTGTGAAATCGGCAAGTGTACCATTTGTTCAAGTAATAAAGTAAGTAAGTAAAGTATCGTCTCCACAGGGATTGAATGCAATCTTTCTTAACTTAACGTCTTAGAAATTGGAAGACAAAATAATGAATTTGAGAGATTTGTTGAGTTGTGTTTAAGCAATGTAATTTGAATGACAGAAATTTAACAAAGATGTAAGCAAGCGTAAGTTGGATTCACTGCAGTAGTGAGAAGTGATTGTAGTTAAGCGCAATCCCCTATGATTATTTCCTTCTATGCTTCGATTGATTAGTAATTTGAACTACTTCTAATTACTCAACTGATGTGTTTCTTACAAATAGCTAAACCCTAATCCCTTAGTAGTTTAACCCTTTAGTGAAATTAAGAACCCTAATCCCTTAGTGATTCCTTTTTAAACCAAGCATTAAGCAAACACAACCTGGAAGTGCTGCAACCACACATCCTTATCCCTAGGCAATGTATAAATTGTTGTTTTACTCATTTCAGAAATTAGAATCCCAATATCCCTATTGTGAACCCTAACTCTAAACCTCTTAAGAGAATGGCCAGTCCAATTAAGAATTATGCAGTGAATAGCAGAGTAAAAAAAAGCAATTATGATACTCTTATTAAAACCAATCAAAACATAGAGGAATTCTCATAGGTTCATGGCTCAACCACAATACAAGAATTAGCCAAGCATACTTAGAGTTGATATTACTTTCATGACTAACATACCAGAGGAAAAGAAAAGTTACACAGGGTGTTGTACTACAGACTTCTAATATTCTCCCAAGGTGCTTCAATGGCTTCTTCCTTAACAATCTGTCTAAAACCCAGTCCAGAGCTCCTTCATTGTGACCCAGAGGCTTCTTTTTATGCCCCAAGACGTCCTAGGTCTAATTCCAGTAATCAGGCACTCTTTCCCCCCACTGAATCAATTTAAATCTTTTAATTCAGGAAACAGCGATTTCGT
Organism: Glycine latifolia; assembly: GCA_013407115.1. Taxonomy (NCBI): domain Eukaryota; kingdom Viridiplantae; phylum Streptophyta; class Magnoliopsida; order Fabales; family Fabaceae; genus Glycine; species Glycine latifolia. Next base: position 8,541,789 of record CM023943.1, read on the forward strand.
GGCGCGACTAGCGTGGCATCCGCGAGGATCGCGTGGGATGTTCGAGTTGAAAAGGTTGTTCTGTAACTTCTCACGCTGATCGCGTGGATATTGGCGCTGATCGCGTGACTTGTTAGAACTGAATGCTTGAGTTTGATAGACTGGCGCGACTCACGTGGATGACCGCACTAACCGCGTGGCTTGTTCGAGATGAGAGTCTGTGTTTTAGCATTTGACGTTGATCGCGTGGTGGTTGGCGCGACTCATGTGGGAGCTTCAAACTGAACTTGTTTATCTTAACTCTTCCACGCTGATCGCGTGACTCCTTCGAAAGCATTGGCTTGCTCTTTTTAGCTTCTTTTCCTCTCTGGTTGGTTCCTAAATGATAAAATAACTAAGAAATTCAATAAATATGCAATTAAATAATAATTCACTAATTCCTAATCTAATTTACTAAATCTTAAACAATTTACTAGTTAATTAAGCCTAAAACTACTATATGCTGGAAGCATATCAAGTGCATAAACCGGCTTACCACCCCAACTGCATAGGCAATGTCTGGCCTAGTGTGTGATAAATAGATTAGCCTCCCTACTAGCCTCTGATATCTTCCAATATCTGCCTCCACCTGATTAGGATAAACACCAAGTGTGTGATTCATTTCAATGGGATTCTCAACCGGTTTGCAAGCCAACATTCCAGTTTTTGATAAGAGATCTAGAATATACTTTCTTTGAGATAAAAATAAACCTTTTTGAGATCTTGCAATTTCTATCCCAAGGAATTACTTTAAGTTACCTAGATCCTTCATTTCGAACTCTGTTGCCAGATGTTGCTCAAGGGATTTCATCTCATCTATATCATCTCTAGTTAACACCATATCATCCAATTAACTATTAGAATAGTTATTTTCTTTGCTCTATGTTTGTAAAACAGAGTATGATCAGAGTTACTTTGTTTGTACCCAAATCTCTTCATTGCTAGAGAAAAACATTCAAACCATGCCCTAGGTGATTGCTTAAGCCCATACAAAGCCTTTTTAAGCATATAGACAAGATTCTCATTAGACTTAGTTAGTTGTACTCCTGGTGGCACATCCATGTAAGCCTTCTCCTCCAAATTTCCATTCAAGAAAACATTTTCACATCAAACTGTTTCAAGGGCCAATCCCTATTAGCTGCTATTAAAAGTAATATCCTTACAGTATTGAGTTTGGCTACCAGGGAAAATGTCTCTTGGTAATGAACTCTATACTTTTGTGTATATCCCTTGGCAACTAGTCTTGCTTTGTATCGGTCTAGGCTCCCATCTACTTTTAATTTCACTATGAACACCCATTTACAACCAGTTGTCTTCTTCCCACTTGGCAGAGGTATTAGTTCCCAAGTTGAGTTCTTTTGGAGTGCTTCAATCTCCATGTTCATAGCTTGCTTCCAATTTGGATCTTCCAATGCTTCTTACACACTATTTGGAATAAAAATACTAGACAATTGATTAACATATAATACATATGATTCGGATAAGTGTTGGGTAGATACATAGTTGCTAAGGGGATATTTAGCCTTCATTTTACGGTCAGGTTCACAAAATTGTTTAGGAATACATTTATTTGGTCAAGATGACCTTCTGGGGCGTGTATCAGATGGTATAGTAGAAGAAGGAACAAGACTTACCTCTGTACTAGGTTCTGGTTCAATATCTGGGACAACCATAGGAGATTCTTGAGTTAGATGTGTTAGACAAGGTGCCTCAGATTGGGGACAAGTGGTTACCTCAACAGGAACTGCTTCTGGTGGTTCACTGTGTGGATCTGAGGCAAGGAGTAAGATATTTGGTGGTGGTACATGAGTGGAGAACCAAACTTCTTATTCTCCATTACTTGTAATGCGTGGCAAGGAATTCTCCCCTTGAGAAGGAGAAGTGGAGACTCCCCCTGAACATCGGAGTACCCAACAAAGATACACTTTTTAGCACAAGGATCTAATTTAGAATGCTGACTTTTATAGATATGGACATATGTGGTGCAACCAAAGACTTTAAGAGCAAGGTTTAAGGAGTGGGGTATAGGAAAGTGAGAAGTAAGAACTTGGTAAGGTGTTTGGAAACTAAGGACACTAGAGGGGGTCCTATTGATGAGGTATGTAGTGGAGATTACAGCCTCCCTCCAATAAGAATAAGAAACATTCATGCCAAACAAGGAGGTCCTTACAACTTCCAACAGTTGTCAGTTCATTTTCTCAGTCAATCCATTTTACTGAGGGGTATAAGAGCAAGAGGTATGATGTTTAATTCCATGAGAAGAAAAAAAATCATTGAAACCCATCATCCATATATTCCATGCCATTATCAGACTGAAGGATCTGAATTTTGCTACTGAATTATGTTTGAACCATGCAAAAAAAAAAAATTAACACAGGAAAAACTTCCCCCTTATGTTTTAGGAGACTCACCCAACACATACGAGTGCATTCATCAATGAAGGTGACATAATAAAATGATTTAGAGAAAGAAGAGACTTTGGCAAGGCCCCAAAACATTTGAATGAACAACTTGAAATGGAATAATGCTTTTATTCAAACTAGGATAATAAGGAATTTTGTAGCTTTTAGCCAATTCACAAACTGAACAATGAAAATCAGTAACATTGACAGCAGAAAAAAATAGGGAAACAATTTTTTGAGATAACTAAAGGAAAGATGACCAAGTCTCCTATGCCACATCCAAACTTTATCTTTAGCAGTATCCACAGTAGATGTTGCAGATGCCCGAGAAGAAAAATCACTGCCACGAGGAGAAACATCCAAGAAATAAAGCTTGCCTTGTCTAACACCATAACCAAGAATCTCCGGTGTTTGGTTGTCCTGAAACAAACAGTGAGAAACCAAAAAAATCACAGAGCAGTCAAGGTTAGAAGTAAGTTGGCTAACAGAGAAAAGATTAAAGTCAAGAGAAGGAACAACCAAGACAGATTGAAGATATAGCCAAGGAAAAAGATGTAACGACTTCTTATGCATCCGGTTCATTAACATTATAATATGGTCTTAAGCGCAACAATACTTAATAAACTTAAGTAAACACAGAAGCATTAAAATATACAAGACGTCAAATTACGTCATACAAAACAAACTAAAACATTATGTATGGAATTTTGATATACATCTCGGCACTCTGGTTTTGTCCCAAAAGGTACATCATATAAAATAAACCCATATCAGGTTACAAATATACAACAAAATTGAGTCAACAGACTCGCAAAAGACCGTCTTCCATAAACCGCTTCCTCGAACCCGGCCACGTCCTCTTGTCCGGGATCCTCAATTAGTGGCCAACTCGGCCTCGACCAACACGACCTGTCAATTGAGATCCACCGAACAATCCCTACTCGGGTCTCTTACCCCAGACCTCGTCCTCCGCTATTTGGCTATCACCTGCAATAAAATATAATCCCCAACTGGGGTGAGATACAATCTTAGTAAACTCAGGGTTCTTGGAGACTCATCTTCCCCTGGTTCACTTCCACAGTACATAGCATTTATATTGGCATTACAAATAATATAACCAACCCGGCCTTTCAATAAAATAATACATGTACATAACCACACCCACGTTCCATTCCAGCACCAATATGCAATTTAGCCAACCAGTGCAAATATCATACACAATTGCATATAGGATATACAAGTTAGACAACCAGTACACAAATTGTGCACTCTTGTATACCTTCCAGTGTACTCCGCGTACACATCACGTATCCCAGCCTGAGGTCCCAGACCCCGGACTCCACATGACAATTCCACCAATGTGCCCTTCCAGCACAGACATGCACAAATGTATATCCAGATATACAACTTAGCCAGCCAGTGCACTCTGTGTACGCAATTGCATATCCAGTTATACAAATTAGACAACCAGTGCACATCTCCATTACATGTATGTTTTCAATCAAAAGCAATAACACACAATGTAAATACATGCACCATGTCATCCAATAACCATCACTCCCCAGGAGTATGGTGGAACACAATCAAGGGAACCAACTCCCAAGAACAGAGAGCTTACCTTCTCTGATTCTATCACCGGCTACCTTAGCCTCGTGTTTCTGACCACAAATATCTTCTTTTTCAAGCCCTACACAGGCACAAAAGATATCAAGAATGGTTCTCAACCGTCACATGAAAAGAACCCAGTTCTTTTCCAGATCTCAATCAAATACCTCCAACGTTGACTTGTAAACCCCCCAAAAAAATTTGGGCATAACAAAATACCCAAAACCCAGAAAAGTTAACTTTCAAGGTTTAACCTTCATCACAACAACCTCCTAAGCATACTTTACCAAAGAAACACCACCCAAAACCAACCCCAACTTATATGGGTCATTTTTCCTCTTATAACCAAACTCAAAAGATACTGTAAAACTTACATATCTTACCTTAAAAACAGCAAGGAAGGCTAGAGGACAACTTGTTCAAGCTTAGATGTCCTTAACGTGCATTCTAACTCTTAAAGGTTGAAACTTTGCACTTTCTTTGGAGAAATGATCTCCTCGCCTGATGGTTTCTATAACTAACGAAACGTTAAAACTAGCTTATAAGGTGATTCTCTTCAATCCTTATGTTGGATGAGAAGATGTTTAGGTTAAGGAATGATTATCTAAGAAGCTTTTCTTACTTTAACAATGGAGAAAAATATGGAACAAGATAAAGAAAGTGTTTTAGCAAAGACAGTGAAAATAAGGTTACTACTGAAATATCTCACTTGTCCATATCTTATATAGCTTATAAGTTAACACGCGTCATAAAATAGTAGGAGGGCCTTTCCGCGTCAAAACAACCAACAGGGAATCAACATGTGTCACTCAATAAGGTGAATATGTAGAACCTACATGTGTCACAAGGCTAAGTCCGGGTTAACAGCAAATACTGACTGTTTTAATTGCTTATAAATACTTATGTAGTCGATTGCATAAGAACTCGTCCTTAGTACTATAGTACATCCAATGTTCCCTCCTCCTTCGACCTCATTCGTCCTAATCCAACCTATCTGGCCTCATCCGACCTATCCCGACCTATTCTGACTTCACTCGACCTATCCTGACTTATTCCGACCTTGGTACTTCACAAGTCCAAGGTTTCTCCCAACCTTGTCCGGGTCCTTAACCCGATAACTTTATCAAAAGGGGTTACGAGCTCTTCCGGTCTCTCTACCCGGTAGCTCTTACAAGTCAACTAAATATGAGCTCCTCCGAGCTCAATCGAGATCACACCGGTCTATCAGAGATCACAACCCAGTTGCTGATCCGAACTCATCCGAGATCATAACTCGGACCTCGAATAAAAGAAGAACATGAGTTTAGCCGAGATAGCTACCTGGTCACTCTTCCCTTCCTTGTCTGAGTTCCTTCCTATACAAAACGATCCCGAATTTGAAAAGGTGCTATCAACACCCCCTTCATATCCAAGTTCCAAAACACCCCCTTTTTGTGACAACCTGGTTATTAACACAGGGTTATTATAAAAGAAAGATTGAATCTTGACCAATAATGGCATAGGTGCCACCATTAGCCGTAGAAATCACAGTTTTAGGGGAGGAAGAGAAATTAGACAGAAGAGTATGATCATGAATCATATGATCTGAAACACCTGTATCAATTATCCAGGAATCAATTTTAGATAGTGCAGAGAAAGCATGAGACTTACCAATAATTCCTTCATAGACAACATGTGTTAAAGGAGTAGGAGAGAGAATCAGATCAGAGGAGGTGGAGAGAGCTTTATTCATAACTTTCCGGCGAGGTCGTTTATTGAAATCCCACCACTCGGGATAACCAATGATTTCAAAGCATTTAGCTTTAGTGTGACCAGAGTCACCACAGTGAGAACACAGAGGTTTTTGAGAGGTACCTTCTTTGTGAGGCTTCAGAGTAGCAGAGGAAAGGTGAGAGAAATTGGATGAAGACGAGGTAGAGTCCAAAGGTAAAGTAAAGGTATCCATGGGAGAATTGGGAATTAGAGAGAAGAAAACAAGGATACAGATTATTATTTGGTTGGAATCCAATAGAAGGATGAAGTAAGAGAGGCAAAAAAAGGAAACTAAGATAAATAAAAAAGGGAACTGGTCAGTACAAGATCATTACATCTGCAACGTCTACTGGTAGCCATTGATTACTTCACCAACTTCCTTAAAAATAATATACTTAAAAACAAAAGTTTAAATTTAAACTTTTTACAACAATATTTTGAATTCAAAACATCATAATGCAACAGAGCACAAGATTGCTTCGTCTCCAGTTTTAACTCTCCTTTTTGACGTCAGCACAGTCCAAACATTGCAAAATCCTCAAAATGTGATTGAGTAGGTTCTGCAGCAGAAGAGAAGAAAGGGGGGTTATGTAGCGGAGGGGGAATGTGAGGAGAAAAGTGTGGTTTTATGCATTTTTTTTATTTGTTATTAGAATATTTGAAGGAATTTGAAATTCAATATATTGAACTTGATCTGGCCTGAATCTGAAAATTGTGTATTTACAATAACAGTGAAGTTCTGGAAAAGGAAAACCAATTTATGGTAGCTGGCACGTTTAAAAAATTTCAAACAAGTTTTCTATGCTTTTTTTTTATACTTTTAATTGTAAGAAAATAAATTCTATTAAATAATTAAAATAATTACACGTATATATTTTATCTGATGTGATATAATATAATATGTAGATAATTGATATATTAACTAATAGATACATTTACCATTGATGAATTCTATTAATGGCATGAACATAAAATAAAAAAATTCAAATATTCGTAAAAATAAAATTATTTGAAATAAAAAATGAAATTTAAATATATATCAAGATTTACTGATATATTTAAGCCAAAAATTTATTCATAAGATAATCGTTCCCTTTTGTTAACCGTAGGCAGGTACGGAAAACAAAGAAATAAACATTTTGATTCTACAGTAAAAAAAAACATTTTTATTCTACTGAAGCTTCCGTGAGTACCTGTAATTTGGTACTTTATTTCTTATTATGTATTTTGTTTGATAATCTCTAAAGGGTCACTACTAGAAAAAGGGTCTTTTACGACATTGGTTTAACGTCGGTTGTTCAAAAACCGTCCTAGTAAGAAACATGGTGGCATTTTTGTAAATAATTATAAGCATTCTAAGACGATTTCGTAAAAATCGTCTTAGAAACTACCATTCTAAGACGGTTTTACGGAAACCGCCTTTAAAGGCTATCACCCTCTGCGTACTCTTTTTCGCTTTTTTAAAATAATTGATTTCTCCCTCTGCGTACTGTCTCTCACCTCTTTGTATTCTTACTTACCCTCTCACTCTTTGAAACAGCCTCTAGGGTTCCCAAAATACCTTTTCCACACAGCGTCGCCCTTACCGGTGTCGCTGCTCCCTTGTCTACTATTGCCGTCGCACCTAAGACGGTTGCCATCATGCCTAAGTTCAAACCTTACCGGAAGATGACGACGATGTCATTTTGCAGGAGCAATCCCCGTTGTAGCGACTGCGCGAGCAGCGTTCGAAACGGCCAATACATTTGCGTGTAGTGGTGCTGAACAAATCTCATGGATGTGATAAAGACGCAACAAATCTCATCTCGACCAATCGAGAAGGTGGTAGTTTACCCTCTCATACTTCTCAGCATCGTCGACAACTACAACAGAGTCGCCAAAGACACTCGCAAGCGCGTCACGGCGTCTTGCTCGGCTCCTCCTTTAAAGGCATCGTCGACGTCTTGCTCAGCTCCTCCTTCAAAGGCACTGTTGACGTCACCAACAGCTACGCCGGTACAGATCTGATCTCTCTCTCTCTTTCTTTCTCCAATACTTAGGGCTTGTTTTATTTATTCCCTTTTCACTTTTTGTTTCTCCAATACTTAGGGTGTTGCCCTTCAGGCCGAGGTGGTGAAAAAGCCCAAGGGAGCTATTCTGCATTCAATCTTCGGCGAAGAAGAGGAAGAAGAAGAGAAGAAACCCGCTTCTGCCAATGTTCTCTCCAGCGATGATGGTGGTGCGGTGTAAAGGGGATCCGATTCTAACGGGTCCGTTGGAATCAGTGATTTGATTTCTAGTTTGTATAATCAGCAGTGCTCTCAGGTGGATTCTTACAACAACGGGTCGGTTTCGGTATCCAATGTTGCTGCTCCCAATCTGACGTGCTCGAACAGAAGCAAATTGAATTCGGATGAGGATGAGGATGGATGGGAATCCAGGTCTGCAGAATGGGAAAGTGGAACCCAGAGCCAAGATGTTAAGGTAATAGAGCGAATTTGTAGGTTCGGGATTATAGAACTTAAAGCTAAAGAGAATGTTGGAAATGATAATTATGCTTGATCTTACTTTCTTCAGTTTTGGAATTGTCGGTGGATCTTTTTCTGTAGCTTGTTCAATGGAACGAGTTTTAGGAAAGCTATGTACATGGTATAGCAAAGGAGCATGTTGTGGGGTGGTATAGCACTGGTCCAAAGCTGCGAAAAAATGATCTTAACATTCACGGCTTATTTAATGAGTATGTTTATTGATCTAAAATCCTCTGTATAATGATTTTTAATTGCTATGTGAATTCTTCACTTCATTTGACCATTAATATTTCACAGTTTTGCTGAAAAATAATTTAGTGGCTTGGCTTAGAAACAAGATGATATAAACTACAAACACCAATCTGGCTAGCATTAGATGCTCAAACTCTTTTCAACTACTGCTTAACATGTCGTGTTTGTGTGTGAAATTTTGGTTTGAGTGTTTGTCTTATTTTCATGATGCTTTAAGGGATGATATAATGATATAGTATGTGGCTAGAAAAAAGACTGGCACACCTGTTATCCGAATAAGTTCAGTTACAGAAGCAGAGGAATTTCTGGGAAATCAAGCATTTCTTGTTGGTTGGTTTGATAAATTTGAGGCAAGTCTAAATCAAACTATTAAATGACTAAGCACTGCAATTAGAAATTAAATCTCAAATTCCAATATCAAATTATCAATTGCACTGTATTAAAATTTAGCTTAAAACTTCGAAGTAATTGATCAGGGCACCTCTAACTTGTCTGTTAGTGTTATTATTATCCAAAATAATATGAGAGTATGCTGTAAAGGTGTCAAGATTGGAAACAAATTAATTCACAATTCTCAATTCCTTTATCAGGTAATTACTAGTTGTTTTGGAAATAACTAACGATGAATTTTTTTATAATATTATATATACGTAGGTTCTGTCATATATATGTTCACTATAGTTACTTATGGAGTTATGGTAAAATCTTACATGTAATGTAAGAGATTTTAGTTTTAGAATAAAATTGCTTTATTAGGAAGTTAGGGAATAATTGGGAAAGATTGGTAAGAGTATTTATTTCATTGTATTATTCTGTAAACAAGCACATAGTCAACAGGGAAGTGATGTTGACATTGGGGAAAGATTAAATTATTGTCAATATTGGACGTGGAGCTCTAATTAATGAGAAGGAATTGGTGAAGATTCTCCACTGTATCATGTAAGTATTGGCAATTATATATACTTATCATTATTTATAAAATGTTTTTTGAACCTATGAACTAACGTATTCTCTATTTTAGCAAGAAACCGAGTTTCTCTACAAGAGAGATCATGTAGAAATGTATTGAGTTTCTTGCCAACTTAAAAGTAATTTATGAATTTTATTTTATTTTAAAAAAAAATTAGTATCTTGCTTTTATTGATTTATAATGTTCACATTTTTATTTTAAAAAAAATTAGTTTCTTGCCAACAAGGAAGTTATGTGAAGGTTCATGATTTTCTTATATTTAACACATCCCTATCTTAAAAGCCCCTTGTGCTTAAAGACTCTGAATGTCATTTATATACAAAGGAGAAATTGTACATTCATTTTTTATTAAATAATCTCATTTTAATTAGATGATCAATATAATTAAGATAATTATTTTATTCTTAATTCAGCTATTAATTAAGTTATTATCATATTTAATTATTCACCTTTCTTCCTCATATTATTTACGTGTAAAACTAAAATTTCATATATGATATGCATATAATACATATTATTTTGTTTTTGCATTGGTAATTGTATGAGATTTTATATTATGCAAGTATCTATCTGTATGCCTCCTCCTAATAGTGAAGATACTTGGCTAAAAGTTAAAAATAATCTTTCCATAGGAAAATAGAGTAAAAAAGTAACTAATGGAAAAAAATCTTAATAATTTTAAATCCTAATATTTATCTATAATAAATCCTAAAAACATAATAGGATCCCGGGACATATGTCTACCTCTTATTCTCTCTTTGTTTAGATGTGTTTCTTAGTGGCTTTGTCCTCCTCACATTAAAAAAATGTCAATCCTTTATTTTAGCTTCCCTAAATCCTACAAATATTGAGACTGTGAGAGCCTCATGCTACCCTTATGCTGCTGGTTAGATGTAGAACATTAATAGTTGCTTTAAGTGCATGCGGCCTATATCCCAACTCCTAAACTACTAAAATCCTTCATTAATTTTTATTTTATTTTGTTTAATGATTAAAGAAGAGAATAATTTAAAGAGCTGTGGTATATGGAAGTATGAAACTTAACTACTGAAACTTTTGTTCATTTTATCACAGATGACAACATAGCCAAGGGTAGTGGATTAGCTCCATGGCCTGCAAGATTGACTAGTCCTCCTCCTAGATTAGCTGACTTTGGCTATTCAAATGAAATGTTTGAAAGGACACGGTAATTGGAAATTACAATTGATCCTCTTGTTAATGACTAAAATTATTTTTTCCACTGTTAGCATAGATATTTAGATAAACCAATTTTTGGCTTAAATTTTGTCTTGTGCGGGAACTATGGCAAAGGAGAGTTGCAATGTGAATTTCTATGACAAAAGAAACAGTGATAACTAGGAGTAGAGCAGGGCTGCCCAATACTTCAGACTGCTATATGAATTTCTATTTCTATTTCTCTCTTTTCCTTATAGCATCAACTTTGTACTTGTATCTTTATTCATATTACTTTCCATGTTCAGTGCATAGTTATGCATTTCATGAGTTTCCTTCTAACTCATGTTAAGAGCATGTTACCTTCCATGTTCAGCCCATTAACTCATGTTCAGAGCATGTTTGAAAAAATTTGTACTGTGTTTCTTTCTTGTAATTTTAGTTGATTATCTTTTTTCTAAAAAGGACAGCATGACTTACTTTGACCCCCTCTATTTTAACCTATTCAGCCCATTAATGAGAGATAATTGCCAAACTGATCAAAACAAAAATACTTTAAAAATTAAAATAATAATAATATTAATAACTTGTGTAGCGTACATGTTCCTTTTTCTTTTTAGTTCAATTACTTTTAGCTGAATGGTTCTATTTCCAAATTTTTACACCTATTGTGACTATAGTTTATTATCATACTATCAACAGTTCTCCTGCATTATATAATGTGTTATTTGTATTGTGCCTTATGGCTATTTGATTTTGCTATCTCGAGGTTGCATTGCCCCTACATGTTCAGTTCTTATTCTACCAGTAGATTGAGCATGGATATTTTCCCATGAATCATGTGGGATAAAATGTAATTTTCTTAAACTATGCATTTAATAGACTGCGTAGTTTACTTATTTACTTGTAAGGAATAAGGTTGCTCACACTGATACCAACTATAATTGTTTTTAAACTTTAGATACTTGGTATGATAGTTGACATTGGTGGTCACAAGCAATATAGGAATTTTCTTTCAAGAAAAAAACTTACTGTCACAAGCAATATTCTATTACCTTTTCTATTATGAATGATATGATTGCCTTATGGTATAATTGTGGAAGTGTTTTTCTTTACTACTATAGATTTAGATTTAGCCAAAATACTCTGTTAATCTTGTCTGTCTTATCTGTTTATCCCTCTGCCACTTGCATTTGCAGGTTGTCCCAGAGACGTGGGAACCAAGACTTCAACTAGCAGCCGCTGTGCTTCATAAGGTAATGTTGCTTGAAATTAACCTGTTACAGTGTTTGAACCAATCCTATGTCTTCAACATATAAGATGAAACCTATGCCTATCGGCTATCTCAAACTCACAAGTTATAGCCAGTGATTGAAATGGTAAGGAAATTAATATCATGATTGCCTTAATAAGAATAGTAAAAAAATTGACATGGTTAGACTCAAGTTTTTGTTTTTGTTTTTCTTTTGTAGATTGAACTCGAGGTATTCGTTGATTGAGAGTTATAGATTAATTTTTCAAGATATTATTTAAGGGAATGATCTTTCTGAACATATTAGACTTAGATGTTTAAATACACGGATTAGGATTCTGTCATTAACAGTATACATAGAAATAGAATTTTGTTTTTATAATTTTTATTGCCATATAACTTATATAAGGAATAAGACTTGGTTCATTATTCTTTTTATTTTCTTGTTATCTGCAGTCAGTTGCAACTTTCTTCAGTCAAGCTATGGCTAAGATTGGGGGAAACACTGCTGGCCCAGGTACATAATAAACTTCAACGAATTGTGTGCCAGTTTGCTGACATTGTAATGTGCCTAATTGATTTAATTTGTGTGCAGGTGATGCTGTGGTCAATGTTTACATTAATCATGACAAGAAGTTTGCCTTTGTGGAGATGAGCTCTTCACTTCCAATATTGTATTTTCCCAATTTTTCGCGTTTAAATGCCATGGATCATTTTATTTGTATTGTTGAATTAATTGCGGATCTTTATTTCATGAGTAAATTATTAATTGGCCTTTAAACTATCATTGTTCTGGTTATATGGTAGTAAAGTAGTTTTATTTGTTTATTAAATATAATTAATTAAGTATAAGGTTGATTGATCATATTTTAATGTTAAATATCACCAATTTTAATAAAATTAAATATTATTATTCAAAATAATGCAACTAACAATGACGCTAGTATAAAAATGGAATAATTGGATTAGTTGTAAAAAAAATTTTAAAAAAGAAAATTCCAAAAAAACAAGTCTTTCAAAGACGATTTTTTGGAACGACCGTCTTAGAATGTCGATATTCAAATATGATTGTTTCAAAAAATCATCTTTGAATGTATGTAAAAAAAAATTTCTAAAAAAAAGTCTTTCAAAGATGATTTTTTGAAAAAATCGTCTTTGAATATGTGTAAAAAAAAAATTTTCAAAAAAACTAGCCTTTCTAAGATGGTTCATGAATGAAGAAAGGATTCTACAGTCTAACAGGTGAAAATTGTTAATTAATTGGGACTATCTAAACGTAGTTTTCACTATCATCTTAGATGATCTCTTGATTTAGATTTCTCTTTCCCATTCCTTGTAGAAGATTTTCGATTCAGCTTATTGATTGTGAGTGGCGGCAAGGTCGCGAGAATATATATATCAATCAAGTGACCATTTAAAAGTTATATAATTTTTTTATATTAAATCTTAATCAGTTATGCGTCTTATTTAATTATTTCACTTTTATATGATATATTTTTTTATTATAAGATATATATATATATATATATATATATATATATATATATATATATATATA
>CM023943.1:8564910-8576028 GCA_013407115.1 Glycine latifolia
AATTCTAATTATTTATGCTATTTACACAATAAAAGTCCAACTCGCAGCCCAAAATACAAGTGCAGTGGTTCTGAATTCAAAACCTAAAATGACCCTCCAAATGGCAGAATTGGCCTCGGCTTATTTCTGGCAAACTTGTAGATCTTTTCGTTATATTTCCAAGGACTACAAGAACGCTCAATTCGGAGTTCCGTGGAGCTCTGCAGGTCCTGTACAAGGCAGATACGTGAAGTGAGCATAAAATCCAAAAATACGCAACAATTAGCAATTAAGCCCACTAACTTGCCTAAGACAAAAACTGAATTAGAATGGGAAAATAAAATTCCAAAAGAAGTTAAATAAGCTAAGAATGATAGAAAAATATTTAACTAAAGGCACTCCATCACACTTACAACCAATTGCCTTCCAATCTGCAAGTAGTTTCACCAAACTCCAAGTTTGATTTTTGATCAGAGAGTTCATCTCCTCGTTCATGGCTTTCTCCCACTGTTTGATAGAATCTGAATCCTTAGCTTGCTTTATAGTGCTCGGGTCATCATCTGTGATACTCAAAGCTGAACTATTGTTAGTGGCATAGAAATTATAGTTTTCAGGTGTATACCTCTGTTAGAAATTTTCTCGGCAAGCGTACCGATTTATCGTTGCAAGTTACAAAATTTTATAAGATTCGTCTCCACAGGGAATTGGTTTTACTTAATTCATTTAAATAAAAACTTATCGGTTTAATAGTTTATATACAATGATAGTGGACGGAATTCATTCAAATGTTGATTGAAATAGAAATTAACAAAAGATGGAAATAATAACTTAATATGACTTGATTACGAACAATTTATGGAAAGTTGAAATAAATAGAACGAGATTAATTAAAGAGAAGCACAGGATTGGATTTCATCATTCTTACCCCTTAGTATTCAATTAATATTACCATGCATAAGTTAATTCCTTTTATTATTGATGCACACGTAAAATCATTCCAAATCGATTCCTCGCAATTGGAAATTCTAAGAATATTTATCAAATATCGATCCCTCGCATATAAAATAAATATCCCAGCATTACGTTTATATTCGCGTGTAAATTGCAATCTAAACGATACGCCCTATTCCTAGTGATCGTAACGTAAAGAATAAATTTACCCAATTCCAGTTCTAAGAGTACTTTCCAGTTAAACTTAAAACCCTACTTCATGAGACTATTGATCAAGTAGAATCAAGCATTAAGTGCAGAATAAATCTATCAAAAATAAATAGAAGAACTAATGCATGAAAATATATTAAAAGAAATAGTTTAGGATAAGAAGATTACATCCAATCCGTGTGCACGAAGTTTAGCCGACCATGGAGCAAGTCTCCTTAGAAAAATAGATGAAAAGCATCACCATCATTCTCATCCGGCAGAGCTTCCGCACTCTATCTTAATCTCTTCCTAACTAAATCACTCCTTAATACAAGTTTAGAAGAAAAGCTAAGGTTTTTATGAGCACCTTAGAAGCCCAAGAGAAAAAGAGAAGCATAGGAGAGCTTAGAGAAGTTGTAAGTTGCAAATGAAGGGTGTTGGGGTATTTATAGGCACTTTCTGGCCGCCTTAACTCGCCCAGGCGAGTCAATTTAGCCTATTCCAGTCGCCTGGGCGAGCTGCTGCAAGTTGGGCTTCTGTTTTGCTGTTCACAGCTGGCCCAAGTGGCCTACTTGACGTCCACTCGCCCAGGCGAGTGAAATACAAAGGAACCACTCGCCCAGGCGAGTTAAATGCACCAGGGAATGTTCTTTTGGGCTTCTGGGCCTGATCTGCTGGGTGCACCTCCCCTGTTTGCCTTGTTTAGTCCATTTGGCATGCTTTTTATTTCCGAAAGCTCTTGCATTCCACGGAATCTATCAAAATATGAAATATGATTAAATTAATATTCCGGATTTATAATTATGGCATTGATACTAAGCTTTTCATCTTTAATAAACTAAATTAGGGCAATTTTAATGGATTTCTCAATAAAACCTTAAATAAATGCCTTAAAATGTGACATTATTTTGACTTATATATGGCATTTATCAACCTCTCAGGTGGTCTTTTCTCCCTTGTGGATCTCCTCAACTTCTGTACTTCAACTTCAGAAGCTTCTGGAAAAATCTGATTAAGCTTTTCTTCCCTGAACACAACATCTCTGCTATAAGTTACACTTTTAGTGTATCAGTTCCACAACTTGTACCCTTTGACACCATCCTTGTACCCAATAAAATAGCACTTCTGAGACTTACTGTCAAGTTTGCTTCTTTCTCTCCTTGGGTACATGTACATTTGCTTCACAACCAAATACTCTGACATGAGAGATGTTTGGCCTTCTTTTAAAGAGTGCTTCAAATGTAGTTTTATCTTTCAAAGCCAATGTAGGAGACATGTTCTTCAAATAACAAGCAGTAGAAATTGCCTCCGCCCAAAACTCAGCTGCCAAGCCTGCACCACCTAGCATGCTTCGTGCCTTTTCAATAAGAGACTGATTCAACCTCTCTACCACCCCATTCTGTTGAGGTGAATGGGGCGTTGTCTTTTGCCGTGTAATACCACTAGCCACACAAAGTTGATTGAATTTTGTAGAACATAACTCTCCACCATTGTCAGTTCTTAGCACCTTGGTTTTTCTGTTAAATTGATTTTCTACCAATGCTTTGAACTCGGAATTTTTTGAACACCTCATTCTTGCTAAGTAAAAAATATAACCACACATATCTAGAATAATCATCAGTAAAAGAAACATAATACCTAGATTTTTCATGTGATGCTACAGGTGTAGGTCCACACACATCGTTGTGTATCAAGTCAAGAATCTCTTCAGCTCTTCCTCCAATGGACTCAAAAGACACCCGATTTCGCTTGCCATGTAAACAATGCTCACAAAACCCAAAGCCCATAGAAAAACTTGGAATCCCTTCTACCAACTTCTTTGATGTTAAAGTCTCCAGACCTTTTCCACCAATGTGACTCAGCCTCCTGTGCCATAGCATTGCAGTGTCTTCCTCAATGTGCTCAGATATATAGCCATCACCACTAAACACTGTGTGACCCTGCAATTTCCACAGTTTGTCATGACGCTCTCCTCTGGCAATTACCATAGCTCCACGAGTCAGTTTGCATGAATATTTATCACTACTAAAATTTATACCTGCATCTGCCATACTTCCAACAGAGATAAGATTTCTGGTCAGACCTGAAATGTGCATTACATTCGGCAGATTGTTGACTATTCCATCTTTCATCTGTAGTCATACCTTCCCACGTCCCACAATTTCCAGGGTCATGTCATCTCCCATTCTCACTGTACCACCAGAACATGTTTGATAAGTATAGAACCACTCCCTGTGAGGTGTCATATGGAATGATGCTCCAGTATCAATTATCCACTCGTTGTAATCGCTATGAGGATTTGTCACTACATACAGATCTCCCATGCTATCATCATCATCCTTCTTTGTACTAGAAGATGATGACTCATCCCGTTTCTCAAGGCCCACACTTTATTTTTGCAATTCTTTTTTATGTGCCCAACCTGCTTGCACTTCCAACACCTTGCTTCGGATTTATGACAAGACTTTGACCTTCCCCGAGATTTTCCTTTGAAACTTGATTTTGATTTATCAGTATTCCTTCCTCTAGCAAATAGAGCCTCATTAGCAGTACCCTCAGAACCTATCCTTCTCATCTCTTCAGATAACAAGGCAACAACAACGGTCTCTAAGGATAGTGTGTTAACACCAGTACCTGATGACTACCCAGGCATGAATGCTTGGATTGGATCGTTTCCAAAGACCAATTTCAAGATACTAATGATTGATAGTAGAACTTACAGATAAAAGGTGGGGAAGATAAAGCGGATGGTATGAATAATGCCACGATCTGTGTTGGAACGATAAGTTGAGGAGGATTCATCACAAAGGAAAGCTTCCTTAATAAGAATCAATTTGGGTTCAGCCAAGAACCAAGAAGAGGCTAAGCTCTCAATTCAAGCAAATGCTTAATATTATTCAATCAAAAGTTCTTCAAAAATAGCAATGTTTGAGTACTTATAGAGTTAATTTTCTAATAAAACCTAAAAATGCATAGTTTGGGCCTATTAAAGTCCACATTGATGCCCATCATACAAAACAAGGAAAATTACGAAAATTATGATAACCAATGTCGTACCACTTCAAAACAATTAAACTACGCTAATTCTGTAGCACAGGGATTAACCTAGGTCAACCCAAAGGCACAATCAATATGATTCCAACTTCAATTCATTAGTAAATAATAGGGGGATTTTTATCGAATAGTTTGCATGCGATAAATGAAAATTGAATAAAAACGTAGCAAAATAGAAACTAACAGAATTGATAATAGGTATTCTAAAACAGATTAAAAAGCATCAATCCAATTCACCAAACCAAGCAATACGAATTATCATAGTTCTCAAATAATGATTTTGTTATGAAAGTTCATTCAATTTCATTAGAAGTAGTTCAATCGAATTAACCCCTAAATTAATTGAAACCACAAACCTAATTGAAATATCATCCAAATAATTTGTGATTAAAATTAAAAATTAGGAAATGAATCCATAACCTAATCCATTTTCAATCCTAAACACATTCATAATCATGAAAATTGAATAGAGGATTGAAGAAAAAAGTGAACATTCACACAAAATTTGAAATACCAAACCAGAACTCAAATTCTCCTTGCTTGGGCTTGGATCCTTGGATTGATCTATTGTTTAGCCTTCCATGATCATCATCAATGAAATTCCACAAAATTAGTGCAAGAAAATGGAAGAATAGAAATGAAAATGAAGAACAATGAAGAACAGTTGAGAGAAAATAAGAGAAAGGGTTTTAATTCTAAAAACTTCTAAAAGTCACTACAAAATATGTTTGTGCTAAAATGAAGTGTGTCCATCCAAATAACTAAAATCACTAAAATATAGTGACTGAGTCAGTAGGAAAGGATGGCCCATAATTAAGGCCAACTAATCTAACTAATTACTAATTACACCAATTTCGCAATCCAAAATTCAAGTGCAGTGGTTCTGACTTCCAAGCATAAAATGACCCTCAAAATGATAGAATTGGCCTTGTCTTATCTCTGACAAAATTGTAGATCTTTTCCTTATTTTTCCAGGGACTACTCATATGAGCCATTTGGAGTTCTATAGAGCTCTCTAGGTCCTGCACAAGGAAGATAGGTCAAGTAAGTAAAAACTTCGAAAATAAGCAACAATTATCAATTAAGTCCACTTGTTTGCCTAAGGCAAAAAATGAATTAGAATGGGAAAATAAAAGTCCAAGAGAAGTCAAATAAGCTAAGAAGAATAGAAAAATATTAAACTAAAAATACTCAATCAAGCTACGAAAGGAATTGCGCTAAGTGCGATATTCAAGCTAAGATAGCTCTCCTTCAATCTTCAAGGTGCTCTAAAGCTCCTTGTGACTTCCTCCATCCTTGCCCTTGTTAAATAGTCCAGCCATGATTCTTATGGTCATCTCTTTTTGTAGAAGCTTGGTTTTGGACATTTTCATTGGAACCTTCAATTCATGGAGTGCTTCTAGAACTTCATGCTCTTTGGATAGTCCTCTATCATCCCTTCCTTCTTGAAAATAATCTGTCCTCGGATTTGCATTCAAAACACCTATATTATAAGAAGAAAGATCAGTGACAGTAAAACTAGAACTCACCCCATACTCACTTGGCAAGTCATTCTTGTAGACATTGTCATTAATCCTCTCAAGGATCTTGAAAGGACCATCACCCCTAGGTTGGAGTTTAGATTTCCTTTGGAAACGAAACCTATCCTTCCTTAGATGTACCCAAACCCAATCTCCGGGATCAAATACCATTGGCTTTCTCCCCTTGTTGGCATGTCGTGCATATTGCTCCATCTTCCTCTTAATTTTATTTCGCACCCTTCCATAGTGATTCTTAACAAAAGTGGCTCTAGAAAGCCCATTCTTACTCAAAATAGAAGAATAATTACTTTAGGAGAATAAATCAACAGGGAATAATGGGTTAAAACCATAAACGACCTAAAAAGGAGAAAAATAATTGGTAGAATTGGTTACCTTATCATCAAGTCTATGATTAGGATATCGATACCTTACGGTTATGAAAATGATATGAATACTTCACACTTAACCAAGAGGGGGGTGAATTGGTTAGACCTTGGTAAATCAAAAATTCTTTAATCAAAATCAGAGTTTTCAAAGGATCTTTATCACATTTCAAAACCAAGAAACCTTATTCAATCAAGTAACTCAGCCCCTTAGGATTCAATGGATCAAAACTGACTTTTCAAGATAAGCAAATGAAACAAGAAACAATTAATATGAGGAGAATAGATTCAGAAACAACACACAAGCAGTTTATACTGGTTCACTTCAAACACTATGAAGCTACATCTGTTCTTACAAGCAATTACACAACCTCTCTTTATCAACCCTAGATAAAGTTCATAAATCTAAAACACTATTAGATCCTTAGAGGAAAACCCACTGAGAACACTACTCAGCAAAACCCCTAGAGAAACCCTATCTCTAGTTACATGTAAGAACTCAATTACAATAGCAAATTACAAAACAATATACAAAACGAAAACTACAATCAGATTAAGGAGAGAAACAACCTGATGATCCAAGGTATGTAATGCAAATGAATTTACCAGAACAGGTTGAATCTTTAAAACACAAGAAACATAGCTTTCCTTAATCTTGAAATGGTTGCATGCTTCAAGAATGATTTCTTTTCACATGATCAATGCAACATGAAGCATAACTGAATCAAAACCCTCAGAAAAGAATTTAGAAAGCTCAGAAGACTGTTTTAGCTCAGAAATTTCGAATGGGTATTATTCCAAAAAGTTACTAAAAACAGCTGAGCAAGGATTCTATTTATAACAGAATTTTTTAACCGTCAGTAATCGATTAAAACGCACTAATAATCGATTAAATTGCTTTGGTAATCGATTACACTTACATTATAATCGATTAATATGTTCATAGCTTTTCTGGGTTTGAATAATAATCAAAATAATCGATTCTCGAGCTGTAATCAATTATTACAGTCAAAGCATATTTTTCACAAAGCTTGTTTAATCGATTACAGAACCTGGTAATCGATTAAACCAGTTCTAATGAATTTTCAAAAAGCTTAGATAATCGATTACGAATCCTGGTAATCGATTAAGCCAGTGCAGCACAGTTTAGTCAAACCAAGGTGTAATCGATTACGAACTTGGATAATTGATTATGGCAGTTTAATGCTAAAAACAGATGTAAGCATGTAATCGATTACGGCTTCAATATAATCGATTAAATAGTTCAGCTTTGCAGTTTATATGAAAGCGTAAGTCAATTAATAGATTATTTCGACATGGTAATTGATTAAAATGTTCCTGAACATTTTCCAGATTTGGTGAAGAACAAAATAATCGATTATACTTTTACTGTAATCGATTATTACAGTGAAAAATGCTTTTTCTTAAAACCTTTGAATTATTTAAAACCTTTAGTTGATTTGATAATGTTTTGTGATTTTTGTTGACTAAATTAGATTGATTATGCAATGAATGAATGCAATGCACTTGGATCACCACAATTTCTTTTCTCTTACACAATTTAATTCTAAATTGTCTTCAAGTTTTCCTTTGCATGTTGAAAGCTCAAAACCAAATCTTGAGTAATTTCTTCTTATTCCTGAAGCAGCTCCCCTTAAATCCAACAGGTTATGTTGTTGATGAGTCTACAATCCGTGCACATCCTCCATATGTTATCTTTCTTGGAGACTAGCATGGCCAGCATTGTACATGGGCTTAAGCTTTCCTTCACCCATCCTTTTTGCATCAACTCTTCAACCTGTTTTTGAATCTCCTTAGTCTCTTCCAGATTACTCCAATAGGCAGCCCTATTAGGAAATGAAGCTCCCGGAACAATCTCAATTTGATTCTCGATTCCTCTTAAAGGAGGCAAGCCATGGGGTATGTCTTGTGGAAAGACATCCTCAAACTCCTTTAAAAGTGTATCAAAACCTTGAGGCAACTCAAGGGCACTTGAAGACAAGCACATATCATTTGGAATGAGTAAATACATTTGTTGTTTAGCTAGCATAACCCTTTTTACCTCCTTAGGTTTAATGAACAAACTCTCTTTTATCACTAATTATTTTCCGCTCTTTCTTTCTATTTTCATTTGTTCTTTCTTTTCACTCTTTTTGCTATCTTTTTCTTTTAAATGGTTTAGTTTTGCCTACTGAGAAATTTTGTTTCTCACTAGATTTGTTTAAATTATTTTTATATATAGATGACCTTAGTGATCATCTTTCTTGATGTATTGGACTGGAGGTGGGACAGAGATGAAGCTAGGAATTGCTATATTTTCACCACGCATCCTGTTATATGTGTTTATGTATATTTTGGAGTACATTTCCCTGTATCAGTTCTTAATGATATGTTTAACCCTAACAATCCTTTTCATCAGTTTGATCATGTTTAACCTAATCTACCTATGGAACCCATCAACATATCCTCTAGTAACCATAACATGTATCCTCCTTTTGTACCAATTTATGGAGGTAACATGAATTCAAATAATGAATCTAAAGCTGAGGAGAATGTTGGTGATAATTTCTAAACTGAGCAAATGGTACCTTTGTGTATTGAATCTAAATAGGGATCGTGTCTAGAAAATGGATGGTTACGATGTTCATAGTCCTTCTATGTTTAGGGTTTGATAGAAATTATGGTTGTGTATGAACTTTATATTCTGCACGCTAACTAGGACATATAGATGGTAATCTTTTAACTCGTGACCTGTATAACAAAGGTAATGTTTAATGAAATGAGGTTGCAAATTATAAAATCTACACATATCCGTATTATTTAAACTATGATAATATACGCTTCTTAAAAACAAACACTAATAAAAATGTAATATATGGCTAGATTTGTTCGTAATACTTGATTCTACTTCATCACTAGTTTCATGAAATTGGATTCCAAGTTTGACTGGAAAGTGCTCTTAGAATTTGAACTGAATGATTTTACTCTCTACGTTATGTTGCTAGGAATAAAGCATAATGTTTTGATTGCAAATAGCACTAGAATATGATTATAATGCTGGGTTACTTACTTAATATGCGAGGGATTGATATTAGGTAAATATCCTTAGGATTCTCGAAAGTGAGGGATCGATTCAGGTGAATTAATGTGTGCATAAGTAATATTAGAAAATGATTCATATATATTAATGTTAATTGGATACTGAGGGTATGAACGATTAAGTCCAATCCTATCTTTTTCTTGAAATTAAATTAATCCGTTTAATTTTTTTTCGTAATTTTTTGTATTTCCGGCGCACTAAATCCGTTATTTTTGTAAACCCATGAAATCTCGAATATATTTGTTGTATATAACTATTAAACTGTTACTTTTTATCTAGGAGACCTAAGTAGCTCAAGTCCATGTGGAGATGATCTCTTATAAATTTTGTAACCTACGACGACATTGGTACGCTTGCCAATAGTCTAACAAGTTTCTAGCGCCATTGCCGGGGACTTGAGTCGCTCACTCAATTCTTTTGGATTTAATTTTCAGTTAAATAGGACATTTTTTTCCATTATTTTATTTTAAATTTTGTATAAATTCTCTTTTTATTTTATTTTTCACTAACCTCGGTACTTACGGGTTATTGTAGTTTGTTCTTTTCCTTTATGCGAGGTAAATTTACTGCAGAAAATTGTTATTTGATCCGAAAATTATTAAGACTAAAAGGAATAACAGGAAGAAAAAGAAACAAGAAACCCATAAGCCATCGGGTGAAACTTCTTCTATTGATTCTGCTTCACCAGAAAAGTCACTTGTAATTGATAATATGGCTGATAGAGGATAAGAAGAAAATAGACCACCAAAGAGGACTCTTGGTGACTATGCTTACCAACAAGGACCAAAACATTACAATAACATAGTCATTCCTCCTTTCAGCAATAAAGTTGTGGAATTGAATGTCTGATTAGATCACATCCTTTTTCTGGTATGGATCATGAAGATCCATACACTCATTTGTCTACCTTCATGGAGTTCTGCAGTACTATGGGAGCTTCTGATGAAGATGTTGAGGTTGTCTATCTCAGAGCTTTTCTATTCTCCTTAACAGGTAAGGTATAGACATGGCTCCAATCCCAACCAAACAAAAGTCTCAGCACTTGGGAAGAATCTGAGGAAAAATTCATTGCTAGATTCTTTCCTCCATCTAGATTTATTAGTTTAAAATCAACGATTGCTAATTTTTCCCAAGGAGCAGACGAATCTCTCTATGAGACATGGGAGAGATTCAAATCATTATTGCAGAGGTGTCCAAACCATATTTTGATGATGCTGCACAATTACATATTTTCTATAGTGGATTGAGACCTCAGACAAAAACGATTCTTGATGCCCTTCATCTGGAGGTACTATGATGTCAAAGAGCCCGAATGAGGCAATGGTAATTATTGATTCTATAGCAGTCAGTGATTACTAGTCTCACCATGATAGATCTCCAATGTAAAGGAAAGGTATCATGGATTTAGATACTCAAAATGCTATTCTAGCTTATAATAAATTGTTAACTCAACAAATAGAGGCCTTAAGAAAACAAATAGGCCAACTTCCTCAACATTTCCAGCATGGAGGATAATAGAAAATGTAACGCCTCGTTTTACTATCTTGTATTTTATTGATTTTGAATGAAATTTCTTCTCCACTTGCTTTCAAAATTATCTTAGTTATAAATTTCATGGAAAATTCTTTTCTTCTTGCTTAAAATAATTCATACGAACGGTACTAATCATCAATATTGTAATCGTGTTCGTTCGAAGTTCATAATAATTAAATTCAATCCATAATACAGTCCAAACTAAATACATACAGACTGTTTCTTAGTTCTATTACATAATACATATCTCCAAAACAAATATCATAATTATTACAGAATATCTGCATCAAAATAGTTTTCCAACATCTTCCACAAAATCCATCTGCTT
Organism: Glycine latifolia; assembly: GCA_013407115.1. Taxonomy (NCBI): domain Eukaryota; kingdom Viridiplantae; phylum Streptophyta; class Magnoliopsida; order Fabales; family Fabaceae; genus Glycine; species Glycine latifolia. The sequence continues at coordinate 8,575,948 of CM023943.1, forward strand.
GCTATGCTTTTACTGTTCCTCTGCTCGCCCAAATAAATTGAGGTCATTGCAGGTGTCAACCACAGACACAAAATATAGGGT
>CM023943.1:8586210-8624755 GCA_013407115.1 Glycine latifolia
CCCATAACTTAAGAACTCCACAGTTAAGTGTGCTTGACTTGGAGCAATTCTGGGATGGGTGACCTCCTGTGAAGTTTCTCAGGAATGTGTGAGTGAGGACAAAGCACGTTGAAAAGTCTCGATGATAACTTAAAAAGGAAATAATATGTACTACCTATACCAACAAGGTGCATTTACTTTTCGGTAGCCCATAACTTAAGAACTCCACAGTTAAGTGTGCTTGACTTGGAGCAATTCTGGGATGGGTGACCTCCTGTGAAGTTTCTTAGGAAGTGTGTGAGTGAGGACAAAGCACGCTGAAAAGTCTTGTGTTGGTATGTGGGGAACTTTCATATGGGAAAACTGAGTAGCTCAAGTCCTTGTGGAGACGATCTCTTATAAATTTTGTAACCTACGACGATATTGGTGCGCTTGCCAATAGTCTAACAACATTCTAGACACAAGGTTTTCTCTAAAAAATGAGTTTTATATCTCATTGGACAATAGTCAACTTTTGGTCATTGGACAAGGGTTTTTATAAACTTATTATAACATCTTCCATTTCAAAAGGTTTTATATTTTAACTAACACACTATTCAAACCCCCTTTTAGTGTGATCTGTTGTATTTCATAATTAAGTTACACAATGCATAATTTTCATTGTCTAGTCTTTAATAGTGCAATTTTACATGTGTAGAAAAATAAATTAAGAAGGAAATTTCAGGCTGATTATGAAGCCCCAGGCCCAATTGTACGATTTCGACTCTGTAGACTTAGAGCCCTCATCGATCCTCCTCCTCCTCCTTGCTCGCCATCATCGACAACATCTTCGCGAGGAAAAGCTTATTCTACGATAGGCTCCCCTCCTAACCCCTTAGACTCATCGTCCTCAAACTCGAAAGTCCATTCTTCTTCGAATTGGATTTGGTGAAGAAATTATTGTCAATCTTAAATGTGTCCTAAAAGTGTTTCTTTGTTTCCTTGAGCGATGTTTTCAATTTTCGTTTGTGAGAGAAACAGTGATTGTAGGCCCCTGTTTCTGGTAGAGAAATAATGTTTGAAGACAAGTGGTGTTCTCTAATTATTGTTTGACTAGATTAGTGAGCACATGTTAATTTTGATGATATTTTGTTTCATGAACCACGATGATTGTCAGTTTTACAATGTGTGCTGGTTCAATTTTGTTGATTATGATTATAAAATTGAATTTATGTTTGGAGAGGTTTCTATTTTCTCATTGTCTTACAGCTGGCTTGGTCCCACTTTGAATTTGAAGTCCTTGTATTTTGGTTTGGTAAGCTAAAAGTTGTGCTCACTATGTTTGTGAAAAATCCTTGACGGTTACTACTGTCATATTCAAGTTTGGGAGAAAGGGTTTATGCAATTTTTTTCAAAAATGTGTGATGATTTTTAACTCTTTAGAAATTGTGTTTTGATTTTTTTCCTCCAATTTGTGATGATTTTTAATCCCAAGAAGTTACATTTTAAAATTTAAATTAAAAAATGCTATGTAGGTTTTGATTTGTCCAAATCTAATTCCGAGTCAAAGAAAAAGTCACTCATTTTTATTTTGCAAGGATGAAAAAAATACTTTTTTTTGCAAAAACTAAAAAAATAAACTTTAGGTATTTTAGAAGGACAAAAAATATATTTTAAGCAATAATTAATAAATCATAATTTTTTAATCAAAATCAATAAATCATTATAAATCCACAAAAATGCCTAAATTGGAGATAAAAAATGCTTAAATATCTTTTAATCCTTGCAATTTCATTTTTTTTTCTTCACTATAAAATTATTTTTTATTTTTACTTCTTATAATATTTTTAGTTCTTTAAACATTTTAGATAATATTTTTTACCAATAAAAATATTATCTAAAATGTTAAAATGATGAAAAATAAAACAAACAAAAATCATAAAAATTTGAAAATAATGTTGATTGTTAAAGCACCTACGTCGTGTCTCCGTGCCTAGCACACAGCAACTCGCATAGTCCCTCTCCACCCACACGCGCAAGAAAAACAACGAACGTGCAGAATATAGCGAACGAAGCGAATTAGGGAGGAACAAATTACCATCACAATTACCCAAATTGGCGACGTTTGATTCTCTGAGATTGCTTCCACGGCTGACATTTGATGCTACATGTTGGTTTCCATGGCCAACTCGTGATCGAAGTGGTGTCCCCTTTTCCAAAACCCTAGGAGAGAGAAACTTCGCGCTGAAACGGCCTCTTGGGGCTCTCAGGTTGTGCCCTGGCTTTCAATTACGCCACCCTTTTGTGGATTCAGGTGCTTTTCTTGGATCAATTGTTGTGGTTTTGGCATTTTCGTGTGTTCCCCTGGAAACCCTAGAATCATGCAAATTGGGGGAATTCGTGGAAATGAGTGCTGTTAGGGCTTAATTTTGTTGGGCGAATTGTGGTTGATTGTTGTCTCGTTGCGACTGTGCAAGAAGTGCATTCGGGTTTGTCTGTTTATGGGTATTTGGCATTAATGTGGTATTAAAAACAGGGGAATTTGTCCGCCTTTGTGAAATTAAATGGAATGCGTATCTTTGAAGTAGCTAGTTTGTAAATTGAAGCTTATATGTTTGGTTTGTGATGCCAGTTTGAAATTTGAAAGGAAGAAAATCATTGGTGGCAAGTGGCAACATTCATGCATGCACAAGTTTCTCAATATGTGCATTTATTAGTGACTACTAATACTTAATTGTAAACCACCGCACTATTTTGCTTGTTGCTATTAGTTGGCATCTTTGATGAGTCTGCAACTTTTGTTTGGGTTTGCATTAGCTTTCCCGTTTGAACATTTTAAACTGAGGTGCCTTCACCCCTTCATCTTGGATGATATTTGGATGTTGCTGTAGCCTATAGGACTGTGGTTATGCTGCACTTACCTTTAAATAAATTATATACTCTCCTTATATGTGATCATCTTGATCTTTGATTTCATTAAGCTGCAGAGTTATATTACCACTTATTTCAAAATTCAAAATATGAACATGCGCCAATTTTCTGCTTTCCAGATACATAATAATTGCAAATCACCAAAACCTATGCCTTCCACATTTGTACATTCTACTATCTACATCCTTCCCCTTTTTACCTATAGCCAATAAAGAACCTTGCAACTAGCAACCATTGTTTGGAAGGTGGTCTTTCTGACATCTTGCTTTGGATAGAGTTCAGTCCGCTTTCTCGCTTTGGATAGAGTTCAGTCCACTTTCTGATAGACACGATCCTGTTAGATAGTGAATTAAACCTTGCTGGAAAGCAGGTCACACATTTCAAACTTTTTGTGGAACACCTTTCTTGCTTCTTTATTTTCCTTCAAGACTGGTGATGGTTGCCAGAGGCTCCAAGTACATTGGTTGTGGGTGGTAGTAGGTGTACTTGTAAGGATACTCCAACGCTCAAGTTAGTATGTGTTCTAGGAGGCTTCTGTATTACATTAGATCCGTTACTAGTGGGCTTAGTCCCCATTATAGTGGCGAGAATGAGATGCTTGGTTAACAAGTAAGATAGTGTCATTATGGGATTTAGGGGGATTCTGGGCTGGTTTGTTTAAACTTGTTTGCTAAAAAAAGTGCTTATTTTATTAAAATGAGCAGTTTTCTATTTTTAGTGTTTGTCTAAACTGATTTTGTTTAAAAAAAAAGTTTTCTGCTTATTTTAAGAAGCAAATCCTATCTGCTTCTTATAAAAGCACTTATATCAAAAAGACTTATTTTAAAGTTTCGTTTTTAAGTTTATACAAACTCAACCTCTATCCCTTGCTAACAGATTAGGAGAAGACATCAAGGATTTTGGTCCTTTATAACTGATCCTCCAAAGATCATAGGAAAATGTGCATTAACTACCTTGTGTTTTGCTGTCAGATATCATATAGTCTATGTTTGGATAGGTGGTAGAGGGTGGAGTGGAGAGGCATGGAGTGGAAAGAGAAGTTGTTCCACTGTTTGGTTTGTAAAAATGGGAATGGAATATGATGGAAGATGGAGCATGATCCATTCCATTTCATTGTTTAACCCCAATTATCTTCCTCCAAATTTGGGTGCACTTGATGGAACAAAACTTTTTATAAAATGAACATTTTATCTATGAAAACTATAACCTAATCAACAATCTTTTAGGGATAATATATTTAAAATAAGGATAATGTAGGACTTAAAAAGTCACAACTCATTACCACTAATCCTAACATAGCATAGTTAACATAATAACATTCAAATGTTTGATTGATGGGAAGTTCTGTGTCTCAATACAACAATAGCCTTATCCTCCTAGGTGTGGGTTGGCCACATGGGTATGATGTCATTGGATAAAAACCAAATTCTTAGAGATACTATTTTGTATGTCCTACTATCTTAATTTTTTTTTTGTTTGCTTTTGCATTAGATTTATGCCTTTACCCTCTTCACTTCACAAATTTGGCAGACTCTTTAAAGATGGGAAGTGAAGCTTTAAGATATTAGAGGTTGGGAATGAATGGATATAAATCAGGATCTGCTCTCCTTGTAAATGCTGAGGTTGATTCTATGGGTGGAGTTGTTGACGGCGGAGTTGGCATAGGTTTGAAGATCTCTCGGTGCAGAGCAGCAATTGAGAAGGCTCAAGCAGAGCTCAGGTGATGGGAAAACCCTTCATGTAGTTGCATTTTGTGTTTGATTATGTTTTTTTACTGCCAATCCATTCCATTCTTATTCTTAAGAGAATAACTATTGCATGTTGATATCAGAGAGGAGTATGATGTTCGTGAAGAAAGAAGAAGAGAGCTTGAATTTCTTGAAAAAGTATGGAAGTTTTGATCTTTTGCATTTCATATCTCGCAATACTTTGACGTAAATGTTGGTCACCTGTACTTTGTAAGTGCAGGGTGGGAATCCTCTGGACTTTAAGTCTGGGAATGCTGCTTCGGTTAGTGTTCAGTCTACTTCACTCACGGATCAGCCTCATGAGCAGTTTGTGTCCAGGTTGACTATTCTTATCTAGTTTTCCCGTGCATGTATGTGTGTTACTTTTCTATTAATACCTTTTGTGTGTTAATTTTCTTAATGCTTCATTGCTTCTTTCTCCTGTCACTTCTTTCCTATTGTGATCTCAGTGAAGCAAAAGGTAGTTTTGCATTGACTGCCTCCCCTCATGGTGACTCTGTTGACAGTAGTGCTAGACCTGGGGCTCCTTTGGCTAGTGAACCTAATACTGCTGATAATCTCCTACTTTTTGATGGTGAGAATGAGTTGCCTGAAACTGAAAGGAGGTGCCTGCATTCAAACAGAAGGAATAATATTGCTCTGTCAGAACAGTCTTCCCAAATTGATGGAAGTCTAAATGCTAAGGAAACTGAAGATTCCGCTATTTTCCGGCCATATGCACGAAGGAACAGATCTAGATCAGGTCACGGCCCTCGGGGGGCTTCAAGGGAAGTGAAGGGGTTAATGTGTGAAACAAATAGCCAAAAGAACCTTAATTTGACAACTGTGTCTAAGCCAAAGCCTTCCAGTTTAAATGGTGATGTTGGTACCAAAAATTTGACTACTAATTATACTCTGAATAATGAATTGGTAGGGATCCGAGATCATCAATCCACTAGTGGCAATGCTAGTGTTCCCGAAGATAAATTGGATATTACGGTGAATAGAAACTTAAAAGAAAATCATGGAACTCTACCTTCAGAAGATAATACTGTTCAAAACCCTGTTCTCATGGCTTCTGGAGAAGTTAACATAGTTGAATTAAGGGAGCCAGTAGCTGCTGTCAATCATGAGCCTCCACCTCATGTACCTATTACAAAACCTGAAAATGGGCTGTATTGTCAGCCAAATGGGTTTGGCAATGTAGAGGTAGACAGGAAAAGTGTACTAAATGAAGGCCAAAATAGCATTGCTACATTAGGCAAGAAGAATTTTGATTTAGAGTCCTCGTGCACACAAACTAGTTTAGTTAGAGATGTAAATAATGATAGTGATATGTGTACCAATACAAAGAAAGCTGATGCTAATGGAAATACCATGGAACAAACATTTGCATTAGAGAATAAACTGAACTCTACTGATTGTGAAGTTGTGAAAGGTAGGCATAAGATAAAAAATGTAAATGGTGCTAATGTTAGCAATGAGCATGGTGCTGGTTATCAAAATCATTCTGGTTGTGGTAATATCGTCAAAGCTGAGGAAGATGTCCATATTAACAGTTCTTGCATGTCAAATATCAAAGGAGTACATTATAATGACAGTAACATATCAAAAACTTATAAAGATACTGTTTATGTGGATCAGTCCAATTCTGTCAAGGAAACCAGCTGTGAAAGATATCAGGTTCCTGTGGATTTGTCACTTTCAGAACCTCCTCAGACTGCTCCAGCTGAAAAGGTTACAAGCGCTGTCTCTGATGATCAACCATGTCCTACGCATAATATGAAGTTAGCAGACAAGGCTCGTGAAGATTCAATTTTGGAAGAGGCTAAAATTATAGAGGTTTCTATTTCTGGTTCAATTTCCATTGATTTCTGTCTATACTTTTTGGTTAAATTTGGTTGTTTGCACAATAAATTTAAAGGTCTGATATGATGCACTAAACAGGCCAAGCGGAAGAGAATTGCAGAATTATCTCTTTGCTCCTTATCCACACAGAACCACAGAAAGTCACAATGGGGTTTTCTTCTAGAGGAAATGGCATGGCTGGCAAATGATTTTGCTCAGGTTTTATTTTTTATACTTGTGATGTTTTGCTCTCATACTTTCTGTGGCAATCTTTTCCATTTAGAAACTTGCGAAATAATAATCATTGTTAAATTGTTAAATTTATGTACGTGATTATTCTTGAAATGTTTTTTTTTCCTAAAAAAAATGCATTTGTAGGAGCGTCTTTGGAAGATAGCTGCTGCTGCACAATTGGGTCATCAAACAGCTTTTACTTGTCAGTCAAGATTTGAAAAACTAAACAAACAACTAGGGACAAAAATTTTGTCTCACAGGATAGCGAAGGCTGTCATGCAGTTTTGGCATTCGGCTGAGCTTCTTCTAGACAATGATCTTGGTATTAACTGCATTGTTGGTTGTGTTGAATCTGGGAAAGTTGATGCAAATGAAGCTTTGAGGGATCAAAGAAGAAATAGCAATGTGGTGCTGATTATCCTCTGTCCTTTTCACTCTATGCACAAAAGAAAGATTGCTGTTTGAATTTGGCCATTGTATTGCTAGATTTTTGTAGTTATAGGGATTTTCTTTTTCTAATTGGTTCAATGAGTGCATGCATATATTTTGTTAGATTTTTATGGGACTAGGCTTGCTCATGGAACTTATAATGTAGTTTCTGACTTGTTTATTTGCTTTTGGTCTTTTTACTTTTTCCTTTTGATTTCATTACTTATTAAAATATTGCTTTTGGTTGCCATTGGAGTTTGTGAGAAGACTATGTACTAGTATTTTTTTTAGTGCTGTTATGTTACTTTATTGAAGGGCGAACCTTGACACAGCGGTAAAGTTGTGTCTTGGTGACTTGTTGGTCATGGGTTCGAATCCAGAAACAGTCTCTTTGCATATGCAAGGGTAAGACTATGTACAATATCCCTTCCCTTTTACCTGCGCATAGCGTGGAGCATCCGGGCAATGGGGGTACGTAGTTTTTGTTATTTTACTTTATTATTACTACTGGATAACAGCTTTTGAATGTATTAAGGAGCAATAATACATTCGTATTATCTGACATACTATTGATAATTTTTAAACAAAAATAAATTAAGAGCAATGGGGTTTGGTTTATTAAATTTATGAACTGTAAAATATGGTTAACTTCAAAATGAAATCATACTAGAGTGAATCCACAACATCCTTAGAGCTGGTTGAGTGTTATGCTTTGCAGAATCTGGAATATAGTGACTGGATTGTATGTTCAAATACATTTAGGTTGTGTAGTTATTTGAGTTATGGCTTTATGTCGATTTCTTTCACAAATTGACATTGGTAATAAATTAATTTGGCTCTGGATACCATCTTAAGATAAATTGAGTGAGAGAGAAAAGGAGCTTTGTATTATTATTACTCTAGTGAGAACTGATTACAATGAGAGCATAATAGAGGCTGACCTTATTGGTACAGCTGTAACAAAAGTTGTTAACAGAGAATAACAACTTCTAACAAACTATCTGTTGACAGTTTTAACTAACTGGCTACTTAACTTACTGCTTTGCAACAATAGCTAACATTTAACATATTATACGCTAATAAGTGGTTAGTGGTTACACTTTATTATGCTTGATGAAATTAGGTAGCATATTATTTATGTAAACCCTAAGTCAAAAATAGTAAATTCACAATGCATTTTATTCTCTTGTTTACATTTGGAGACAACTTCTGGATTTTAAGCCTTGTTTGAAATTGTAGTTTAAAAACTACTAATTATCTAGACAAAATATGTTGTTTTTCATTATCACTTTTCTTTTGTTTGGCCATTGTTTGTTGTTGTATGTTGATGTTGATATATACTCATTTGTGGGATGGCTGCCTGTCTTTTACTCACTAATTGGATTAGATGCATCAGAGGTTCAAAATTGGAACTGTAGGATTTTTTTTTATCTAGGGGATTTGGGATGCTTAATTTTTTTTCTTTATTAACTTCTTGCTACATCCAGATTTATTCATTTTGAGCTATTTGTTATTGATGCTTAAATGTTGGTTGTTTTTGGTCAGGAGACAAGCAAATTTTTGGAGGGACAAAATCCTGCAAAACATGCTGCACTTAAAGTGCATGCATATGCTTTGAGATTTTTAAATGCTAATAATAGATCTCATGGAATTTCCTCTCAAGCAGAAGCACCAACAACACCTGAAAAGATATTTGACTCAAGCACTGTAGATATGTTATGGGATGAGCACCTTAATGAAGTATGTGACAAGTTACCTTATAATTCTGGTTAAAATATTTATTTTAATGTAAGCTATGTAACTGTGTCTGTGTGTCCTATGTATGTGATTGTGTCACATATTCATTGCCCTCAACATGTTATAGCTAAATGAAATATTCATTTTGAACTCCATTGGATGTGACTTTTTAATCTAATTTATGATTTAATAAATATTTTTGTCGAGTACTTTTGTTATTATCAATGTAAGAAAATCTTACTTAGTGGGATAAGGCTTTGTTGTTGTTTCTTGTTGTAAGCAAATAACTGTCTCATGTCATTTAAATTTATAGGAAAATCTTTTCTATGAAGTTCGTCCTACTGCAATGGAAACATATAGAAAAGCTATTGAATCTCATTTCATACAGTTCGAGGTAAATTTATGATCAAAGATACTCATCTACTATGTTTATCAGGAAAAAAAATGCTTGGTTACTATGTTTTAGTCCCTCCTGAATAGCAAAGCTATTTCAGGAATAATGTTTTTATCTTATTAGTTCAAATATTCATGTAAACATATTATTTTTAATTTAACTTATTGAAACAATAGAATAATTTTTTTCAGAAAACTGGGAGTAGCATTCAAGAGGAAATGGAAACATCTGTGTATGATACTGCAGCAGGTACTATTGAGACACTTGCATTGTTTGGAATTTTTAGTCTATAGTTGGTTGCTCTGGAACCTGTCATTATTTTCTCATTGATTGAAACAGAGTTTTGGTCTCAAGAGAGTGCATATGATGAGGAAGAAGGAGAAACTGACACTTATTACATGCCCAGTGTCTATGAGGACAACAAATCATCAAAATCTGCGCAGAAGAAACATAAAAATTTGAAGGCTTACACTCCTAGGTGTGGTGATGCTGGTGCTGATTTGCCATATGTACACTATGCAACTGGAAATAAACCATCCATGCTGTTTGGAAAAAGACCTGCTAGTGTAAATGTTGGGTCAATACCAACAAAGCGCATGCGTACTGCTACTAGGCATAGAGTTGTAAGTCCTTTCACTGTCAACATGGGGACGGTACAGGCTCAAGCTAAGGCGGATGCTTCAAGTGGCGATACCAATTCCTTTCATGATGACCAGAGTACTTTACATGTTGGTCCCCTGATTCAGAAAAGTACTGAAGTGGAGTCAGTTGCAGATTATGAAAAACAGTTATCTTATGACTGTGTTGAAACATTTGTTAAACCAAAGAAGAAGAAGGCAAAGACTCTGGTAATAATGAATTTGTATTTATATAACATAAGCCATGCTTATTTTTGAACATGTGGAAGTTTTTTTTTTTTACTTCAGAATCTAGTTTCAGCTGTATTTGCTTTTATTCTGCAGGGTGCTACATATGATCAGGGATGTCAGTTGGATTCTGTTGTTCTAAATAAACAGGTAACCTTGTTTCAGTGAAATTTCCTTAAAGTAATATCAGCCTTCCTCTTTCAGCTGTGGTGGGTAAAAACAGAAAGGGGGGGGGCGGGGGGAGGGGGTTAGAATCTTTGCAAATTAGGTCTCCTAAAGATGCTAAGTAAATTCTTTAGTTTTTTCTTTTAGATACTACAGTTTGGCAGCAGGTAATTTGGTTAGGTATGCTTTTAATTAAGAATAATAGGATTCCGATCCTGTTATTACTTGTCACTGCAACTACTACATGTTTCTGTGGAACAAGTAATGTGTTGCAGCACTAAAGAACATGTTCCCATGTAGTTCTTGCATTATCTTGAAACTAATTTCATAAAGAGAATTTTGTTTGGAGTTTTTGATGAGGATGGGCTTCTGCTAATGTTGGGATGTTTCTTCAAATGTGTTTCAAAGTTTTGGAAGGATAAGGAAGCTAAACATTGTGGCATTGTGTTTCAAAGTTTTACAACTTTGCAGTTTTTCGCCTGTGCTTGTTGCATAGGTGCTACTCTAGCTTTAGGTAAATCTGGTGCGTACTTAACATGGAAGACACTGACTTTTCATATCTCTTTTTGGTATGTCAGAAGGTTGTGTCTGTGTCTGTGTCTGTCTTTATTGTTTCTTCTTTGGAACATCAGAAAGTTGTTATTAATTTGAAACTAGGATTGCTACCCAAACCCCTAACTTCATATAGATATTTTTAAATTTACTGTATACAGTGTTTATGAATATTATTTTCTAATTAGTTCTTCTGTTGTGTTTTCTCAATGCAGAGGGATCAGTCCAAGAAGAGAGCGGATAGTCATCACTTTGAATCTAATGGAAGTAAGTATTGGTAAAACTACTTGTAATTTTATAATAGATCTAGAAACTTCTTTAACTTACAATTATTATATAATTCTATTTTCTTCATGATTTATTAGTTAAATTGTTGTGTTTTAAAGGTTTGTGTGGGCAACCTAATGCTAAGAAGCCAAAGATAATGAGGCAGTCACTTGATAATCCTTTGGACAATATTGTTCCTATGACTAATTCTCTTCCTTCCCCAGCTGCGACACAAATGAGTAACATGTCAAATCCTAATAAATTTATTAAGATCATTAGTGGGCGAGACAGGGGCCGGAAAACTAAAGCTCTGAAGGTAAATTTTAATGTGAAGTTGGATGCTCATGTGCTAGCAAATTTTTTCTGTGATTGTGCTAATTCTCTTATTTATATATTTATTATTTTTTCCTATTAGATTTCTGCTGGACAGCCTAGTTCTGGAAGTCCTTGGTCCCTATTTGAAGATCAGGTTATTTGGAATTCATTTGCTTTATCCTTTTTTCTCTTTGTTATAATTGAATTGAATAAATATCTTACACTTTAAAATCTATGAATTGTGTAAAAGGCTTACCATTATTCTCCTGCCTGTTGCAGGCTCTTGTGGTCCTGGTGCATGATATGGGTCCAAACTGGGACCTCGTAAGTGATGCTGTCAATAGTGCTCTCCAAATCAAGGTACTGATGTGCAAATATGGATGGTTTTAGAAGAAAGTGTCATAGTTGCTGGACCTGTTTCTTTTATCCTTGTGACATTTCATTAGACCATTACTGAAAATCATTCTTCTTAAAAACGATATTATTATTTACACCTACCAATTGCGCCTCTTGCTTTGCAGGATGGGTATCCATGTAACTTCTATAAACAAAATTTCAGTAATTGGGAGTACTTAGGGTTACTGCTTACATTTGTCATATATTTTGAATCTCTGATGCTGTGTTCATTATGAAGCTTTAAATGCTCAAATTTTATTTAATTTGTAACTTGGTAGTTTAATTGGTATTTAATCAGATTTTTGCCAATAATGATATTTTACAACATTTCCAGTGCGTCTTTCGGAAACCAAAAGAATGCAAGGAGCGCCATAAAACTTTAATGGATAGAACTACCGGGGATGGTGCAGATAGTGCTGAAGATTCAGGGTCTTCACAGTCTTATCCTTCTACATTACCTGGAATTCCTAAGGCATGTAATTTTTTTTCATTTTTCATTTTTAGTATATTTGGAATTGGATGCATTGGTGAAACCTCATGTTTGACATACATTTTGCAGCTTTAATTGGGTAAATCTTTCGTATCTTTAGCAGGGTAGTGCCAGGCAGTTGTTTCAACGTTTGCAGGGTCCAATGGAGGAGGATACACTGAAGTCTCATTTTGAGAAAATTATAAAGATTGGGCAGAAGCAGCATTACCCTAAGAATCAGGTTTGAATCCAAAGCATTTATATCAGGATAGATTCTAAGATGCAGTGACATGAAATTGGCATTTGACTTTGTTACATATATATATATATAGCGAGAGAGAGAGAGAGAGAGAGAGAGAGGAGGGATCAACTTACACCAAGAGTAACTCTTCATCCTCACCATTTATTGGTGCTTAAATTAGATGATTAGTCATTAATTGGGAAATAAAACTTAAATAATAGATGGCTACTTTAGTGCTATTAATGCATATTTAAATTTAGTTAGTGGCTTAGTGCAACTTGAACATGAATTGCATTCTTTTGCTTGTAGTGATATGACTATGAATACCAGTTTAAGAGCCAACTGTATTGCAGAACTGTTATATTATCATCTATGTGAAACCTTTATGTTTGGAGTTTGAATCCTTCCCCTAATCAACTTATAGGAAACAACTCCTATGATTGCTTCCCATTTAGTAGGCAAATTGATTATACATAAACTAGATATATGGGTCTATATGAATACTAGGGGAAATCCATGTCTATTTTTTTGAATGAAAATAAAATAAAAGAGGGAATGAGAGAGAAAGGAAGGAGGTTAACAATTTATAAATATATTATATTATGAGTGATGCTATTTATTACGAAAGGAAAACTACACAAATTGCACAAAAGTAAAATGGACGGTGGTGATTTTTTTTAAAATAAATACCGATTAAAAGATTTGAAAAATGTGAATAGGAGAATTCTTTTATTTATCTATTGTGAGAAAAGAATCTGACATTAATGAGTAACAGATAGCATTTTCCTTATATTATTTATCTTTTGTGAGAAAAGAATCTGACATTAATGAGTAATTCTATGAGAAAAACCTTTACGTTTGGAGTTTGAATACTTACCCTAATCAACTTAGGAAACAACTCCTATGAGTGCTTCCCTATTAGTGGGCATATTGATTATACATAAACTAAATGTATGGGTTTATATGAATACTAGGGGAAATCCATGTCTCTTTCTTTAAATGAAAATAAAATAGAAGAGGGGGGGAGAGAGAGAAAGGAAAGGTTAACTATGTAAAAATATATTATATTATATTTCTATTGAAAGAAAAGAAGCTAACATTGATGAGAGTAGTGGGGTGGTCAATTTAGTTAAAAAGAGAGTAATGGATGGTTTAGAGAGGATAAATTGTGTAAACAAAATGTGGGTATTCCTTTTATTATTAGTATAGATGAATATAATATAAAACATCAATTTATAGTTTATTGTAACTAACTCACCATAAATAATATTTTGTTGGTAATATGTGTATTGTTTTTTGTAACATTAATAATATTAATTGTCAACTTTTTTAATGATGTTATGATTGAAAAAATGAAATATATCAAAGATGTACATCATTTGTGTCATTTATTAAACGCTTCGTTGTAGATTACTGATAAGAACAGAGAAGATGGAATAGAAATTTTATATAAGTAAATTAAGATATTTTTATGCAACACAGGTTTTCGAGAGCCTGTCTCTCCACAATTCAGACTTATCCTTCTTTATCTTTCCTTCCCTTTTCCTATTTTGGTTTACTTCTATTTATATTGCATCTAACATCTATTCCTAATTGACACAATGGTTCAAAATGCTTGTGATTGTTCTCATTTGTAACTGCTCCAGATCTGATATTGTTTTGGCTCCAAGGGTTGTGCCCTTTCTCCACCAGTTGCACCTTCATGAGTCACACTTCCTGGCCCCAAAGGGTGCGTCTCTGCACCAAGGGTCATGTCCCCTTGATTCGCATCTCTTGACCTTGCACCCCTTGGGTGGATCGTGTCTGTTGAACCTAGGGTCATGTCCCCTTGATTCGCATCTCTTGACCTTGCACTCCTTAAGTGGATCGTGTCTGTTAGATGGTTTGCACTACTTGGGTGGTCCAGAACTATTGCTTCTCTTACTCGCTGCTTGCGGGTGTATACCCTAGTGATGAGTGGCTTACACTTATCAATACCCCCGCCTAAAAGACTCACCTTGTCCTCAAGGTGATAAGTTGAAAAAACCTCTTGTAATTTAGCCACAGATTCCCAACTATTTCCACTTTTAGAGAAATTCTGCCATTGAATTAAGACTTCCACGTTGCTCAACATCCTCTGATCTGTCAAAAATTTCAAACTTTTTTGGTCAATTTTAATAATGAAATGGCTTCCCAATAAGTAGTGTCGGCATTTCTGGACTGCTTTCACGATTGCCAACAATTCATGATCATAAACTGATTTCCTCTGGTTCCTTTCAGATAAGGTAGTGCTCCAAAAGGCTAGGGGTCTTCCTTCTTGCATTAGAACAACCCCTAATCTGGTTCTGCAAGCATAAGTTTCAACCACAAAAGGCCTTAGAAAGTCAGGTACTGCTAATGTGGGTAACCTAGTTATGGCTTGCTTAAGTTGTTCGAAGTCAGTTTGCGCCTCTGGACTCCATTGGAAGGCATTTTTCTTCAAGAGGTTGGTTAATGGTTGTGGTGCTATTCTTCCATAATTATGAACGAACCTCCTGTAATAACCGGTAAGGCCTAAGAATCCCCTTAAGCTAGTGATATTCTTGAGTGTAGGCCATAGCGTTATTGCTTCCAACTTCTTAGGATCCGCAGATACTCCTCCAACGGAAATAACGTGTCCTAGATATTCCAAGTTTTCTTGGCCGAAGGAGCACTTCTTGCCGTTGATCTTCAATTCATTCTGTTGCAGTAATGTCAATACATTTTGCAGGTGTTGCTTATGTTCCTCCATGGAAGGGCTATATATTAGGATATCATCGAAGAATACCAAAACGTATTTCCGGAGAACCGGCCTTAAAACTTCATTCATTAATGATTGAAAAGAAGAAGGCGCGTTAGTATGTCCAAATGGAAGTACCATAAATTCATAGTGACCTTCATGTGTGCGGAAAGCGGTTTTTTCAATGTCATCTTCCTTCATTCTGATTTGGTGGTATCCGGATCTTAAATCCAGTTTTGAAAAGATGCTGGCCCCTCCTATCTCGTCCAACAATTCCTCAAATTACTGGGATGGGAAATTTGTCGGGAATGGTGATTTTGTTCAGGGCCCTGTAATCTACACAGAATTGCTAACTGCGTCTTTTTTCTGACTAGTATGACAGGACTGGAATCAGGGCTCGTAGATGATTGGATGATTCCTGCTTCTAACATTTCAGCAACCAATTTTTTCAATTTATGTTTTTTGATAGTGAGGATACCTGTATGGTTTGATATTCGGTATTTGGGCTCCTTCTTTGAGGTGAATGGCATGGTCCTGATTCCATTGAGGAGGAAGTCCTTCTGGGGTTTCAAAAATGGAGGGGAAATCATGTAGCACATCGTTTAATTTTGACGGAATTGAATCCTTCCAATCTATTTCTGTTTGAATGTGACGATAGTCGATAAGGAGCCCTTCTCCTTGTTGTAAAGCCTTCAACATAGAATTAAATGAGGCGTCTTTCTGTAGAAAAATCAGGAATCAAATCTTCAAATTAATAGGCTATTAATCATGCATTAGCTGTTTTTTAGCTGATTTTTAGTGGGGTATTCATTATGATTGATTGGTGTCATTATTCCCCATTGTATAAATACCCCTTTGTAGAATCATTCAGATACAACAATAAAAATTATCCTTTCTTCTATTTTTTCTACATGGTATCAAGAGCTGGTCACAGACCTATGCCCTAAAATCACCCATGCCCTAATTTTTTCCAAAAAACACTGTTCATACCTCCAATCAAGCAAGTAAGCATAGCATCCGAACCAGAAAACTCCGGCGAGCCAAACGACGCTGGACCCACCACCATCCGACCACCCACGCGCCGCCACGCGCCTCCACACGCGCCGCCACCTCCGCGCGTGTGAGCTCCACGCGCCGTCACGCCGGCCGTTTCTTCGCCGGCGACCTGCCCAGAACGGTTCGCCGGCCTCTCCTCCGCCTATTCCAAGTGTCAAATCAAAAAAACGAACATTTTTCGTTTTTCGTTTATCTTCCTTCACATCTTCATCCGTCTCCATGTCTTCCTCGGATCGTTCTTCTGCTTCTGCCCCAAATTCTCAGTCCTCTGGAGACAACTTAGCCTTGCAGATTACTAGTCACCGGTTGAATGGTAAGAATTTCCTGCAATGGTCCCAATCTGTTAAGTTGGTTATCCGAGCAAAGGGGAAGATGGGCTATCTCGACGGGAGGATCAGGAAACCTGTCGAGGATACTCGCGATTATGAAAATTGGGAGATTAATAATTCCTTGGTAATGGCATGGTTGACAAACTCCATGGAACCACAGATTGGTCAAACCTATTTGTTCTTTGACACAGCAAAGGAAATTTGGGATGCTGTTCAACAAAATTACTCCGACCTAGAAAATACTTCTCAAGTCTTTGAACTGAGGAATAAGTTGAGGGACCTTCATCAAAAGGGTATGACCGTTACTGAATATTTTACTGCACTAACAAATTTGTGGCAGGAATTGGACCTTTATTATGCATCGGATCTTAAAGGGTTGGAAGCTAATACACAGTTCAGAAAACACTTGGAGAAGGAACGACTTTACTACTTTGAGGAGGATGTGATTCATGAAGCTGTTTTTGCGGGAAAAGACTCACTGTTTCCATTAGATTCGTGTCATGATGTTATGCTGTGGCATCAAAGGCTAGGCCATCCCAATTTTACTTATCTTCAGAAACTGTTGCCAAACTTATTTATTAATAAAAATCCTAGTTTGTTTTCTTGTGATATTTGTCAACTTGCCAAGCATACTCGTGTTCACTATCCTTCTAAAGCTCACCATGATTCTTCCCCATTTTCTTTAATTCATAGTGACATATGGGGTCCAGCCCGTGTAAAGAATATTTCAGGAACTCGATGGTTCATTACATTCATTGATGATCATTCTCGAGTTTGTTGGGTATACCTCCTGAAAGACAAGTCCGATGCTGCATCCATTTTTAAAATCTTTCATGCCATGATTCAAACCCAATTCCAGGTTGCAATACAAATTCTTCGTACAGATAATGGCAAAGAGTATTTCAACTCTGTTCTTGGAGAATATCTCTCGCAACATGGCATCCTCCACCAAAGTTCATGTCCTAATACTCCCCAACAAAATGGAGTGGCAGAAAGAAAAAATTGACACCTCCTTGAAATTGCTCGAGCTCTTATGTTTACTACGAATGTTCCTAAATACCTTTGGGGCGAAGCTGTTCTCACGGCCTCATATCTGATAAATCGAATGCCATCTCGCACTCTCAAATTTCAGTCTCCACTTTCTAGTCTTCTCCGTACCTTTCCTTCATTCCAAGGCGTCTCATCTCTACCTCCCAAGTTGTTTGGTTGTGTTGTATTTGTCCATATTCCTTCTCATCAACGGTCCAAACTTGATCCCAAGTCCCTTCGATGTGTCTTCATTGGTTATTCTCCCACTCAACGTGGCTATAAATGCTATTCACCCTCTCTTCGTAAGGTCTTTGTCTCTATGGATGTCAATTTTTTTGAGTCACAATCTTTCTTTCCCTTGACTTCTCTTCAGGGGGAGTCTATAGAAGCAGATGAAGACCAGTCATGGGAACCAACTGATGCCACAGTATTTCCGCTACTATTGGAATCAGGGGGAGTTACAAAATCCTCACCAACAGAAGTCTCCTCAAAATGGGGACAAGTTTATAGCAGACGAAGACCTCCTCAAAGTGTGAATAACCCAGAACCTCTACACTGCCAAGATTCCGAACCAAGTTCTAGTTCCAACACTCCAACACATGAGAATCATGGTGAAGATGATCTACACTGGCCCATTGCTCTTAGAAAAGGTACTCGGTCTTGTACTACTCATCCTATTTCTAATCATGTTTCATATGAAAAGCTATCTCCAGGGTTCCGTGCTTTTAACACTATCTTGGATAGTACAAAAATACCGAGAAATATACATGAGGCCCTCAATGATCAAAAATGGAGAGATGCTGTTCTTGAAGAAATGAATGCCCTGGAAAAGAATGAAACTTGGGAGACAGTGACCTTACCAAAAGGAAAGCAAACAGTAGGATGCAAATGGGTGTTTACAATAAAATTCAATGCAGATAATAGCATCAACAGATACAAGGCAAGATTGGTTGCGAAAGGATTCACTCAGACTTATGGGATAGATTACCATGAGACCTTTGCCCCTGTAGCTAAAGTCAATACTATTCGTGTTCTCTTATCTCTTGCAGCCAACCTAGACTGGCCTTTGCAACAGTTAGATGTGAAAAATGCTTTTCTGAATGGTGATTTACATGAAGAGGTCTATATGAATCCTCCACCTGGTTTTGAAAAAGGGGATGGATCAGTGTGCAAACTAAAAAAATCTCTTTACGGGTTAAAACAATCCCCTAGAGAATGGTTCGACAAATTCACTCAAGCAGTCAAAGGGAGAGGTTTTTCTCAAGCACAGACTGATCATACTCTTTTCTACAAACATTTGAAGAATGGTAAAATTGCTGCTCTTATTGTTTATGTGGATGATATAATTCTTACAGGTAATGATAGTGAGGAATTGAATTCCTTAAAGGGGTATCTAGCAGCCCAGTTCGAGTTAAAAGACCTTGGAGGACTTAAATATTTCCTTGGTATGGAGGTTACTAGGAGCAAAGTAGGCATCACTCTTACACAAAAGAAGTATATCCTAGACCTTTTGGTGGAAACAGGAATGCTAGGATGTAAGCCTGCTGAGACGCCTGTGGAACCTAACACCAAGTTGGGTATTGAAGATGGGAATGAAGTGGATAAAGAGCAATATCAGAGATTGGTCGGCAAACTTATCTACTTATCCCACACACGACCTGACATCGCCTTTGCTGTGAGTATGGTTAGTCAATTCATGCACTCACCCAAGGAGAAACATCTAAATGCAGTTTTCAGGATACTTAGATATCTCAAGAACACTCCTGGAAGAGGATTATTCTTTAAAAGGGGGCATAATAGAACAACTGAAATCTATACTGATGCAGACTGGGCAGGTTCATCAGTAGATAGGAGATCTACCTCAGGATATTGTTCCTATGTGTGGGGCAATCTTGTTACTTGGAGAAGCAAAAAACAAACAGTGGTTGCAAGAAGTAGCGCTGAAGCAGAATTTCGAGCTTTAGCTCATGGAGTGTGTGAAGGAATTTGGTTGAGAAGACTTCTTGAAGAGTTGAAGATCTCATTCTCTCTACCAATCAAACTGTATTGTGACAACAAGGCAGCTGTTAGCATTGCTAAAAATCCTGTTCACCATGATAGGACGAAACATGTGGAAGTTGATCGCCACTTCATCAAAGAAAAATTAGATGATGGAAGTGTGCATATGATGTATGTTCCTTCTAAAGAGCAGACTGCAGATATACTTACTAAGGGCCTACACCGTCCAACATTTGAAGATCTGATTGGCAAGTTGGGAATGATCAACATTTACCTCCCAACTTGAGGGGGAGTGTAGAAAAATCAGGAATCAAATCTTCAAATTAATAGGCTATTAATCATGCATTAGCTGTTTTTTAGCTGATTTTTAGTGGGGTATTCATTATGATTGATTGGTGTCATTATTCCCCATTGTATAAATACCCCTTTGTAGAATCATTCAGATACAACAATAAAAATTATCCTTTCTTCTATTTTTTCTACACTTTCTTTGATAGTTCTGGCTCTCCCTTTAAAATTACCTTTCTGCCATCAATCTTGAGGGCTAGGGTTAGTTGTTCAAAGTTGGCTCTAATCTCTCCCAGGCTTGCTAACCACTCCATGCTTAAAACCACATCTACCCCTCTTTAGGCCGAACAAGAAGAACTGTTGTTGTACCTATACTTTTTGCACCTTCAGGGGAACTTCTCTGCAAACTCCCTTACATTTGATTTTGTGGCCATCTCCAACTTCTACCACATATGACGGGGTGTCATCCACCTTTGATTGTAATTTTTCCACCCTTGGAAATGAAGTTGTGGGTGGTGCTGCAATCTATCAATACTATGACTTTGTGATCACCAATATTTCCCCAAACCTTCAAGGATCGTCGAGAAGTGAATCCCACAATACTAATAATGGATAATTGGGGCGTTTCTCTAATCTCTGGTTCAGGTTCCTCTTCGGACAGCATTATCTTCATTTGTTACTAACATTATCCGAAGTTGTTTATTTCTGCATACATGAGAGGCGCTCCACTTTTCTTCACATCGAAAACATTCTCCTTTCTTCCTTTTCTCTTGAAGTTTTGCTTAGGTTAATTCTTGAAATCTTCTAGGTTGGTTGTTGTTTTCTGGTTTGTTCACGAATGTATTGCCAGCAAAAGAATTAGATGGCCCATTCATTACCTTTCTCTCCACCTTTTTGACTAACACCATAAGTAACAGTCTTCGTATAGGATGCACTTCGGTAAGAGTTGTTGAATTTTGAATTTGAGTTTGAAGTACCATTCGGTCCCACCTTCCAAATTGCTCGATTTTTCTGCTCGATCATTAATGCCTTCTTGACCATGATTGATAAAGTAGGGGGTTCATAGAGTTTAATTTCTGCCTCAATGCCTTCCTTCAATCCGATCACAAAAATGTCCTTTAAATGTTCTTCACCAGCATCCTTCAACATAGCTGCAAACCTTTCGAATTGCTCAACGTACTCTGCCACCGTTTCTTCTTGTTTAAGTGCCAGGAGGGCAGCAAAAGGGTTGAGTGGCTGAAGTTTGGAACCTTTCAAGAATAGCAAGTTTGAAATCTCCCCATCCAATATCAGAATTGCAATTTTTCCACCATTGGAACCAAGATAGCGCCTTTCCATCTAGTGCCACCATAACTGCCTGAATTTTCTCTTTTAGTATATCTCTCATTTGAAAGAAGCGTTCCAATTTATTTATCCAACTATAAGCATCGGATTCTCCATCATATATAGGGATTTCCACTTTTCTCCTGCGTTCTGATTTTCCTTCTTCAGTGTGGCCCTTGGGTGTCTCTTTTCCATTGAAGGAAACTTCGGAAGTGTCGTCTTCCGACTGTTTAGACAAATTTTCCACCATGGCTTCTAGGCGCGCAAAACACGTTTCAAGTTGCTGTCGTTCTGCATCTCGATTTTGTCGGTCCGCCATCAACATTTCCAAAATTCTCTCCATTGTATCTGGATTATCAGAATTAGATCGAGTTGTCACCATTGTTGGAAACAAAGCACCTGATTGGTGCTCTGATACCAAATTGATAGGAACAGAGAAGATGGAATAGAATAGAAACGATGAAATAGAAATTTTATATAAGTAAATTGAGATATTTTTATGCAACACAGGTTTTCGAGAGCCTTTCTCTCCACAATTCAGACTTATCCTTCTTTATTTTTCCTCCCCTTTTCCTAATCTGGTTTACTTCAATTTATATTGCATCTATATCTAATCCTAATCGACACAATTGTTCAGAATGGTTGTGACTGTTCTCATTTGTAACTGCTCCAGATCTGATGTTGTTTTGACTCCAAGGGTTGCGCTCTTTCTCCACCAGTTGCACCCTCCTGAGTCGCACTTCCTGGCCCCAAAGGGTGCGTCTTTGCACCAAGGGTCATGTCCCCTTGATTTTCATCTCTTGACCTTGCACCCCTTGGGTGGATGGTGTCTATTGGACCAAGGATCATGTCCCCTTGATTCACATCTCTTGACCTTGCACCCCTTGGGTGGGTTGTGTCTGTTGGATGGTTTGCACTCCTTGGGTGGTCCAGAACTATTGCTTCTCTTACTCGCTGCTTGCGGGTGTATTCCCTAGTGATGAGTGGCTTACACTTATCAATTACATTTAACTTAGTTTGTATATGAGAACAGCTAGCAAAACATACTTTTCTTAACACTATTATTGTCTGAATTTATGAGGTAGATATTCTAACATATTTAGACAGCATAACTTTATTTGTGCCTGTTTTTTGGAGCAATTTCTTTGATTTCCCGTTGCCTTCTGATTTGGGACAGTCTAATTACTTCTTATTGGTCTGATTAGCGATTACTTCTGAAGGATATTATCTACATGGGGCAGAATTGGAACTATGTGAAATTCAAATTTTCCCTTTTTGTCATTAGTTTTTGTGACATGATTCTTAACAGAAAGTCTTGGTTAATGCAGGTTGATAACCTGGATTCAAAACAATTAGCACCTGTCCATAATTCACACGTGATTGCTCTTTCCCTAACCAGCCCTAACAACCTGAATGGAAGTATTTTGACGTATGTTTTTATTTTACTTATTTCCTGGGTAATATGGAAATTTTATAACTTCAGGTTCTGTTGCATTGTCTACTGTGCTCATCTAACTGTAGTTGGGTTTTCCTCGTAATTTTAGAATTTTGGTACACCTGATTAGTTTGTTTAGCACAAGTATTTAATTTATGTTTGAATTCTGGATGAAGGCCACTTGATCTCTGTGAAGCGGAAGAAATAAACCCAGATGTCCCAGCCCTTGGGTATCAAAGTTCTCATCCTGGTGGTTTGACATTACCAAATCAAGGTGTTGTACCATCAATGCTTCCCACATCCGGGGTGAATTCTTCACTACCAGGGTCTTCTTCTGGTCTGGTTCTTGGCCACTTGTCATCGTCACCTGGTTCAGTCGCTGCATCTGTCAGGTGTGCAGTTTTATGGCTGAGGATTCTTGCTGTGATTAGATTTTGTGCATTAACATCATTTGTTTTTATACAATCAATGGATGCATTTGTTTCAGGGGTGGTAGATATGGGATTCGAAGAAATTCACCTTCATCAGTGGATGAGCAACAGAGAATACAATACAGTCAAATGCTATCTGGAAGAAACATTCCGCAGAGTATGCCAGTTACAGGGACTCTTTCTGCTAGTGATCATGGTGTTCGCATGCTTCCTGGTGGAAATGGTATGGGCTTAATGGGTGGAATTAATAAAAACATGGCAATGAGGCCAGGGTTTCAAGGATTGGCATCATCATCAATGCGTAGTTCTGGAAGCATGCTTTCCTCTAGTATGGTTGGTATGCCAAGCCCTGTAAATATACACTCTGGAGTTGGTCCTGGACAAGGCAACTCAATGTTAAGACCTCATGAGAATCTACATATGATGAGGGTGAGAAGTATTCTTATTCCATCTTTTTAGGATTCAATTGATTCTGTGGATAGTATTATTCAGTGCATGTTTGTACAAGCTTATTATGTATTCACAAAAGCTAATAATCAAATTGCAGGAAAGAAAATTTAACCGAAAAACCATTTTTTGGTAAGAACTTGGCAAAATGCCAAAATCATAGATGTGCTTAGGCTGTATTTCACCTTGTGGCTATGAAGCTAATTTCCCAACCAACTCGGCATCCTTATTTTCATAACTGCAATGGTCTCCCTTAGGCTTTGTTAGGAGATTGGTTTATTTTTTAACATATGCAGTGATCTTATTTTATTTCTACTTATGATATTTGCCCCCATTGCCATTAGCCTGGCCATAACCCAGAACATCAGAGACAAATTATGGTTCCAGAGCTTCAGATGCAGGTCACTCAAGGGAACAGTCAAGGTATTCCTGTTCTGTGTGGTCTGAGTTCTGCCTTTAGCAATCAGACAACACCACCTGTTCAGCCTTACCCAGGACATGCCCAACAGCCACACCAACTCTCCCAGCAGCAGTCCCATCTCAGCAATCCTCCTCCTCATCTTCAAGGTCCGAGTCATGCCACTAATTCACAGCAACAAGCCTATGCTGTCCGGTTGGCAAAGGAAAGACAACTGCAGCAACGATATCTGCAGCACCAGCAGCAGCTTGCTGCATCAAATGCATTAATGCCACATGTCCAGGCAAAGTCTCAACTTCCCATCTCATCATCACCACTGCAGAACAGTTCTCAGGTTCAACCACAAAATTCTCCTCAGCAAGTGCCTCTTTCACCTATAATGCCATCATCCCCTTTAACTCCCATGTCATCCCAGCTCCAACAGCAGAAACTTCACCATGCACAACCTGGGTTCAGCAGGAATCCCACTGCCAGCGGGTTGACTAATCCAGTAGCAAAGCAACACCCAAGGCATCCGCCACAGCGGCTGCAGCAGCAATATCAACAGCCCGGTAGGCAACATCCTAATCAACGGCATAATGTACAGTCTCAACAGCAGGCAAAACTTCTGAAGGGAATGGCAAGAGGAAATATGATGGTCCAACAGAACCTCTCTGTGGATACTTCTCATCTAAGTGGACTCTCTCTGCCTGCGGGAAGCCAAACTGGTGAAAAAGGGGATCAAATCTTGCACATGATGCAAGGTCAAAATTTATATCCCGGATCTGGTTTAAATCCAAATCAACCATCAAAGCCTTTGGGTCATGTTTTTTCTTCAAACCATTCACAATTGCAGCAGAAGCTACATTCTGGGTCACCCACCACTTCATCAAAGCAACTTCATATTCCTTCTGATACTTGTGCTCAAGGACAGGTTTCACCAGTTTCATCAGGTCAGTTGTTGTCACCTCCACTGCCCGCTGTTATTGCTTCTAACCACCATCAGCTTCAGCCACAGGTTCAGTCTAAGAAAATTAATCAAACTCAAACAAATGTTAAGAGAATGTTGCCTCAAAACCATCACGTGCATTCTATGTCATCAAGCAAGTCTCAGTCTGATCCAACTCAATCTGATCAACAGCCTGCAAACAGTGCTTCCCAGGTTAGTGCAATGACAGAGGGTTGTATGGATTCTGCTAGTGTGGTATCAGGTGTTACTGCTGCTGTATCTTCTCAGTGGAAAGCATCAGAACCACCATTTGATTCCACTATGAACAATCAAACTCAAGAGAGCTCCTTCGGGAGTGCACCTGTTGAAAATTCCACTGGAAATGAGCAACCAACAATTAGTCAAGGGTTGGGGCCAAGATCTAGCTTGATTTCTCAGGCACATAATTCTGATACACAGTCACAACCTCTCCAACAGTCATCACAACCCATCCTATCTCAGCAGCCGTATCCAGCTGAGCAGCAGCAACAGGAGCCAGGACAACATTCTCCTAAAGATCTTGCTTTACAACATCAACCTCAGCAACATATGGAACATCTACAAGCAGGGCAGAGCAGTTTGTTTATCCAGCCACCTAATTCTAATGTGGAATGATGCATTCTAACTGATGGAGCAGCCAAGTGCACTTATTCTGTCAGGATTGGAGTTTCTATGCCTTTAACAGCAGTGTACAGGTATTTCTAATTCTTTTTTTTTGCTGTTTTGGGTTGTATATGTGCAAATATAGCATTGGATTACATTTGTGTTTTTGACTCTTAGGGATGGGGTAGGGTCATGTGATTTTTTCACCACAGGCATATGAAACACATTCATCATATATGGTTCTCTGAACTGGTGTTGACATTAGATGAAAGATTTTTTCCTCAATGATCATCTAAGTAATTGATTGACTTTGTTCCACAATGTTCATATCAGTAATTGGTTGACTTTGTTCCTCAATGCTCATATCAGTAATTAAATGTCAACACCTAAAGTGACCTTAATAGAATCCACTAAACTGACTCTACCATATTCACCATAAAGTGACTTAAAAGCAATGAAAAATATATAATTATGATATTCATACTCATCCTATTTATGTATCCATTCACCTGAAAGAAACTTGTCTTCAAGTTTTGTAATGCTCTAGAGATAATTTACTTGATATAAAATGATTATTTTGATAATTGAAGACCTTGAAACTCTTTTATGATATGCCCTACAAGATCCGTGCATATAGGATTTAGGATCCAGGATCCAGTCTGCATGCATCTTTGAGTGGTTTGATGATCAATTGATTTTTTTAATGGAGACTCTTTTTCTACATTTGTCATTAATTTAAATATCTTTCCTGTATAAAGTCATCAATTTATAATCCTAAACCCTATAATTTGTTTGAGTGATATACAGAAAGGAAATGGGGAGAAGAGAGATAGGTTTAAAATACCAAACTAAATAGGAAGTTTTGTGGGACCTACGCAACAAAATCCCCACATAAATTGGTATGGAATAGGGGGAGATTTTTTTTTCATTTTTCTTGGTTTTAGTATCTTAAATTATTTAATAATTTATTTATCGCAAATAATATTATTTTAAGAAAACAATAAAGTTTAATTTTTTAGGTTAAATTTTGTTTCTTGTTTGGTATAAAACATTTTTCACCCCCTTCTATCCACTCAAGTAACAACCCACCTTTTCTACTGTGTCTTATCCTTGATTTCCTTCTCTTATTTCTTTCCTCTATTTTACTTCTAATCCAAATAGAGGAAAAATGTCCTTTAAAGAGTTCTTGGGCTTTAAAAATCCTAGTTACTTTTAAATCACTAAAAAATTCTGCTAGAATATGAATATTTTTAGAATCTTTAAGTGTCTCTTCACCATATTCTCTTGTATGATGATGTCTTGATTGATCTACAATTAATTTTTCTTTGCTGAACACTACTTACTACTCCACTCTTCTATTCATATAGCATGTCTTTTTCCTCCACTGTTTGGGCTTAATTATTTTCTTTTGCAGCTTTGGGTTGTGGACTCATTGCGGAACCTAAAATTTTATTAGAGAATACAGGAAAGAACTTCCCCAAATTACAAAACAGAACACACAGAAAGCAGATGTGCGAGGGTCTGCACCTCCAATGCCCAAAGTCCCTATTTTCTCTCAAAATCACAAGATAAATTTCCCTTATTTCTTAACGCCCCTTCATATTTATAGGCAAGATGACTTATTTCTTGAAATTATCTCAGCCACCAACTTTCTCACTAAAGAGACACCTAGCTCTAACAGATATAACACTAGTAACCTCCAGTGTGGATTAGTCCCTTATCCTTGGATCCCCTTGGTTGAAAAAACTTACCCCTGGATCCCACAGTTTATTGGCTATAGCTACTGCAGCTATTCACTAGGTTTGGACCCTTATCCTTGGAACCACGGTCCCATTTCCCACCTTACACTCTCATCTATGGTTGGTAACCTAACATTTGATGAGTTCTACATGGTTCATTAATATGTCCTGTGTATGGGTATCTGGCTTTTTGCTTGTTCTTTTACTGGCTGTACTTGTTAATTGTTGTGGTAGAATGAAAAAAAAAAAGAAAAAAAGAAAGGCCTTATTTTGTCATGGGATTTTGTGCAGATGAAATTCACGGGGACTGTGGAATATGGAAACAGATATTCGTTGTTTCTGTACAGGTCCTGTTGAAGTACTAACCGAAGTTATATTGGCAGGCATCATTGCTTATCTTTTGCAAATCTTGTATATTACCACGGTTCTTAGAAGGTTGAATCCCCCCCTTTTGCCTTTTTGAAAAGAGACGAGTATAGAGGTATTTTTGTACAGGGTCGTCTCTTGTTTCCTTTGTACTTTCTCCCTCCACCTTTTCCTTTTTGTCTTGCTTTACCTTCTCATGTGTAGAGGAACAGTTCCTTTTTGGTTTACTGGATTAGTGAATGTATTATTATTTTAGATAATCGGGATAGAAATCATTTTTATGGGCACAAGCCAATTGAAGTTTTCGTGAATACAAATTTCCTGGTGTTCGAACTAGTCAATGATGTCTTTATTATCTTGGTGCTACTACCATCTGCACTTACGAAACTTTAAGAAATGCAAAATGTCCCAAGCGCTTATCCTTAATAATCCAACAAAAGAATGAATTTTTATTTTGGATTTTATTGCCATTTTGTAAATATTTGTAATAGTTTTCTACTATAAAATATTGTAAATGTTTTTTGTTCTTATTAAAGAAAGTTTTTGAATCCACCACTGCATATCTATCATGAAACGAGAACATGTGGCTCTGTGCTCAATGTAAGATGCTACTTGGAAAACCAATAGAATGTTATGGCCTATTTAGTTGTGTTACTGTTTTGGCTTATTTTTGTAGTTTTTTTCATGTTTAAGATGGGGCTATTTGTAGCCTGTATTCTCACTACTGTATCTTGCACCTTATATTGCCTTTTCCAAATTTACATTACCAAATGCAATGGGATTGTAAGATGCAATAATGGGAGTGCAAGAAATAAATGCTTATAAACATGGTGTTTACAAGATTTCACAAACACTAATTGTTTACAAGATTCAATTCAAAAAGTGAGGATAAACAAGTTTAAGCTCAACTATACAAACTTTGCGCAACAAAGAATATGAATATGAAGGATAAGCTGTAAAGATAATGTCAAGAAGTTGTTCTTCAATCTTCAAGACTTGCTTATATACTAGTATCTCAAAGGATATGTTTTAAGTTTGATCTATGAAGATGTATAAGTTTGATGAAGTTGGGATCCCTTAGAAAGTCATATCAGTTTTGCTTCATTAGAAGAATCTATCTCATAACAGACCCTTCCTCAACAAACATCAAAATCACAATTCTGACGAGTCTTCAGAATGCTCATAATAAAAGTTCCTCAAGATGTGTACGTGAGAACAATTTTGCATAACTATCAAGTCTGGATAACTATCATCCTTTTCAAATTTCTTCAAGTATGCTAGTAGTGTGGGCTCCACTCCAATGACTATTGTTAAGTCAAAAGACATTTGTCTTAAAGACGAATCATGACTCCTAATTATTTTTTATTAGATGCAAATAAATACAAATGATAAAAGTGATGTTTGATTTGCTATCAGATCATGGTCAATGTTTTTGTATCTGAAGTTTCAGATAATATCTTGCATAGACACAATCTGTCATAAAATTTAAGTGTTGCATCTAAGATCTTCATTTAATAATTTGTGTTTGAGATTCTATTTTGTATAAACATTCTCCTAGAATCTATCGAAATCCTATGAAGTATAAATGAAATCCAAGATTTGAAAGTGTTGATCTTCATTAAAAGGAATGCTCTGTTGTGCAAACCGGCTCTGATGGAAGATGTGACTTTCTGTTGAAGTGTTTATCATGCTAACCCACCAATATGGACTCTCTGCATGAAGAAGGGATGTGCATTTAATGAAAGCATTAAATGCCTCAATGACCATAATTCATTAGACAAAGAACTCAAATGAAGAATCAATCCGTTGAGACAACGAACACTCGAAGATGAAGACTATAAGTAAAAGAAACTTTAAAGAACAACACACCAAACTTCTACCTGAATACTTGTAACCTTTTTGTTTAATGCTTTCCTTCATTATAATTGACAAAGAATTTGGATTTGTTTTTAAATCTTATATTTGTTTTGGTCTGTTGAGAAAATCTCTTCATCCTGGTCTGATCAAGCTTTTCACATATTCTATTATCTATTTTTAACGAAATTCGTATCAAACAATAACTCCTGTTTTGTTTTAAGAAAGGTTTAAAATTTCTTAAAACATAATTCAACCCCCTTCTTATGTTATTTGCCTCTACAACTACTTTGAAAGGTTTAAAAGGAAGGAGCATCATGAAGATTGTTTAAGCTATCATAGTGAGAGAAAACTCGAACTGCATTTCTATGAGAATGTGCCATTATTGCTTCAACACCTCTTAAGTGAGAGTGACCCACTTTTGCATTTGATCTTGTGTTGTAATCTTTTCATAGATAGAAGTCAGATCTTATAATTTCCTAAGTGAAAATCTTGTTAGGAGAATCATCTATGTGCAGTCAAACACAAAATTCTTGCTGTAAAGCCCAACAAGTGACTGGAAAAGTGGAAACCAGTGGTGTACTTATCTAGCAGTGGTTGGTTGGTCCAATAGTGATTGGTTGTTAGTGGAAATCTCATCCTAAAGGATGAGGATTGGATGTAACCCAAGGTTGGAGTGAGCTAGTATAAAAATCTTTGTGCACTAATATCATAATAATTTGTTTTCACTCATGTTATTTTTGTCACTTCAATATGAACTAGTGTCTATTTAATAGTTAGTTTTGAGTCTCTTTATCATTTCAATAAGATAAAATAAACACTTTGGGTAAAACAACAAAGTTGACAATTTGGTGTTGATTTTTTTTTTTTAAGTCTTAGTTCATATATTTATAATTGGTCACTGATGACATTGGAGTATTGGACTGTTTGAATTTATGAAATGTGATGGAATGGGTTGAAGTAAAATGAAACCTTAAGTTGTTTCATTATCATTTAAAATGGAATGGAATGAGATGACAAATAAAGGAAAAGATTCCATCCCGTCACATTCAAAATCCTTTTTGTTCCATCCCAATTGAGGGAACATCAATGAAATATATATATATATATATATATATATATATATATATATATATATTATCCCTTCTAATTTAAATATTTCTCACACTTTTATTTTATCAAACATAACATTCTGACATTTTTTTCTATAAAAAAATTCTTTGAGGATCATTTATATAATGCCGTTCCTTAAAAGTATAAAATAATAATTTTGTTAACCATGGATTATTTGTCCCTCCAATCCGCAGGTTATTTTTATTGTAAAAAGTAGCACGTTAGTCAACAAATCAATATTAACAATAACAATTAAGAGTATTATTTATACTTAATTGATCAAGGAAAACGCTGAACCCAATAAACTTAATCAGTTTCTCATACTTGTATATCTTTTTTTTTTGTCATGTTATTAATACAAAATATTTATTGGACCTTACTTTAGAAAAATAAGTTCAATATTATTCAATATTAGTAATACTCGTATATCTGAAGTGGTATTGAGCTGCATTGTTATGTTAGTCACACAACACTTATTAATTGCACATGATTTTGCACCAACTAATATGAAGCTAAAAACTATAGGATTAACTATATTTTTGATTCCTGAACTTTTTCAACTTTTCACTTTTAGTCCCTAAATAAAATTTTGATTGGTCTTAGTCCCTGATGTTTTAGTCCTTCATCCTTTTTAGTCCATGTCATTAAATATCACCATTAAGCAATGACATGACATTAATTTTAATATTATTTTATTACATTTTGTGGGCGTTTATTTTTCTAGCAGTTTAAATCCATCAGATTTTGGTTGGATGAACTTTTAATTAAGTGTTAAATAACTAACGATGACTAAAAGCTGTCAAAAACTGCTTCACTAAGGCCAGCTCTCCACGGCCAAATCCCCACCCGGTCCGAGAAACTCACGAGATACACAAATTAATGAAACGAAGGATGCGTGCTATTTAAGTGAACTAAAGAGAAATACATTGATTGGAGAATCAAATTCAGATTTGGAAACGCTCATCAAATTCATTTAGTGGCTGCTTTACAAATCAAATTGTTTTATTGGAACAAAAGGGAAACAAATTGTTTTCTTTCTATTATTTTGCTTTCTGGGTTGAATTGGATTAATATCAATAAAGGAATGGGAGGAGAACAACTGGTGATTAAAGTCAAGCAGTTAATTAGGAATGAAAGCACTCTGGTCTCTTTCAGGTCGTGGATCAAACAGATGGTGGGCGGGTGGATATGTGGGTAGTGTGTATGTTATTAAATTGAAGTGAAGCTCACAAAAACGGATATCAGATCGGCAAGTTAATAATGTTATGGGGTGGGAACGACTTGAATAATAGAGGAATTGCAGTTGCAGAATAAAATTGGGGGAGGGGCGGGACCTAGTTTGCCAAATGCGGATGCCAGATAATAGAACTCTCATCCTCCGTACCAGTCTCCTTACACGCCTCATTCTCCACACTCATCCATTCTATCCCCATTTCCGTCCCCGTTACAGTTACAACCTTCGTCCGTCCTTATCCCCAAAGATAAAGATAAAGATAATAGTATCCTACAAAGATAAATATAATGATTGCCGAACTCATTTTAGTCTTTCTTCTACCTGAATAGGGAGGTGTAGGTGACAAGGAAGAAAAAAAGGAATTAGGCAATCATTATCTTTATCTTTGTAGGATACTATTATCTTTATCTTTTTAGAAGACCACTATCTTTTTTGTTATTAGGGAATTGTTATCTTTATCTTTTAAGTTATTAGGAGATCATGATCTTTATCTTTATAGGATAGTTGAGACTAAGATATTAGATTATAATACTTGAGTGTCTCACACACTCACTCAGCTGAAATGTATTTATATATTGAGAGTTAAAACACAAGTTGTCTCTCCAGGACAAATTGATTACAACAGAGAGAAAAGACAACAAAATATAAAAAAACTACATATATAATCTAACATTCCCTCTCAAGCTGGAGCATATAGATTGTATGCTCCAAAGCTTGGAACATATGAACTAGATCCGAGGTCCTCTCAGAGATTTGGTCAAAATATCTACAAGCTGATCATTTGAGTCGAAAAATTCAAATGATTAGCTTGCACAACAGTTTTTCCCTAAAAAAGTGACAGTCAATCTCTATATGTTTGATTCTTCATGAAATACTAGATTGGAAGCAATGTGAAGAGTTACCTGGTTGTCCCAATACAACTTCAATTGTTTAACTTCACAAAACTTCAACTCTTGAAGAAGTTGTTTGATCCAAACTAACTCACAGGTGGTTGCGGTTGCTTCTGCACTAGACTGAGCAACAGTGTTTTGATTCTTGCTCTTCCAAGAGATAATATTGCCTCCAATGGATACACAATATCCAGTGTGGATCTTCTATCTATGGGGCATCCAGCCCAATCAGCATCACGTTACCCAGAGATTAGGGTATTTCCTTGTCTTAAAGCCTTTTTAATGTACCTGACAATGCGAATCACAACCTTCTAGTGATCAACATGAGGATCCTGCATGCATTGACTAACCACATTATTTGCAAAGGAGATGTCAGGTATTGTAATTGTGAGATAAATGACTTTTCCAACTAGTCTTCTGTATCTTTCTGGTTCTGAGTATGGTTCATCTTGGTCTGCCATTAACTTTTGATTCGGGTCCATAGGACTATCAATGGGTCTACTATTAGTCATGCATGTTTCTTCTAAAATATCAAGAGCATACTTCCTTTGTGAAACCACAATGCCTTCACTTGATTGAGCTACCTCAATACCAAGAAAGTACTTAAGACTCTCAGGGTATTGAGGTAGCTCAATCAAGTATTCTTTCAGTTGGGAAATCTTAGCATTATCATTTCCTATGATGACTATATCATCCACATAAACAAGATAGACACATTTTCCAAGAGATGTATGGCAATAAAAAACTGAATGATCTGTTTGTTTCAGCCCAAAACTCTGAACAAAATTACATTTTCCAAACCAAGCTCGTGGATTGTTTGAGCCCTAGAGAGACCGATGAAGCTTACAAACAAGACCAAATTCCCCCGAGCAATAAACCATGGAGGTTGTTCCATGTAAATCTACTCATCTAGTTCACCATGAAAAAGGCATTTTTAATATCCAGTTGATGTAGGGGACAATGACCAATAGCAACCATGGCAAAGAAAAGCCAAATAGTAGTGATTTTGGCCATAGGAGAGAAAGTATCACCATAGTCAAGACCATATATTTGGGTATATCCTTCGGCCACTAATCGAGCCTTAAGATGATCAACTTCACCATTAGGACCAACTTTAAAAGCATATACCCATCTACAACCAACTGCCTTCTTTCCAGGAGGAAGATGAACCAACTCCCATATATGGTTACCAAATCGAGATTCGAATCGTGAATCGAATCGTCTTATGAATCGTAAGATACAAGTCAATAAAATAATAGTATTTTAAAGTAAAAATAAGTGACATAAGCAAAATAAGACAATAATATATCATATATGAAGCAAAATAATCAAAGTCATAAAAAAAATAACATATAGTAGTGGCTACAAAAGATCAATGTTATCATCTCCAAGTCTCATGCTTCCTATGTCCTACACCCTAGTCTCATGCTTTCATTCATCAATGTCAACGTCTCCAAGTAAGTAATTTATATTTCCTACTTCCTACGTCCTACTTCCTAATGTAACAGGAAAAGAACAAGACCCAAGAGAAAGAAAAAGATGTTGAACTCAGTCTTCAAACTGAGGAAAATAGGACAATAGGCAACACAAGCAAGCTGGTGGCAGCAACACAACTTTCCAGTGACAGTAGAACCAGCAACTCAAGTATTTCCCAAAAACAGTATACAAACTAGAGACACAAAGGTTACGTTCAAACCGACCAACCAAACATGGAAGGAATGACAAATCAGGGCCTAAAGGGGACCAGGAGCCTCCAACGAGCACTATAGTGGTGGCCCATGACGTTCCAACAATGGATGATCGGCATGTGAACTGTACACGCCTTAGAAAGCTGCGCGTGGGACTGAAATAGAACCTGCGACCACTTGGGTTCTGCTTGCTCAGAGAGGGGCTCCAGATCTGGTGTTCGCCGAAAAATATGGCGGCGGCCAGTGGCTGGAGATGGCAGTCAGCAGCGAACAACAGGCAGAGCGGCATCGACCTGCTCTGATGCCACTCACACAAAGTTGAAATGTATTTATATATTGAGAGTTTACAAGCTGTCTCTATGACAGATGACTACAGCAGAGAGAAAAGACAACAAAATATAAAAAACGACATATATAAATCTAACATATTTAATTAGGATATTTATCAATTACTCTAATTATAATTAGGATTGAGGAAGCAAGGCAGAAACTATATATAGGAGATAATATTTAGAAGGGAGGGGGGAAAATATTTGGAAATTGCTTAGGAGGCTCCAGGTTCCTCGAATTAACTGAGTTATATTGTTTCTTTTATTTCTTTATCATCAATAATAAATCAGTTCTGCTTTCTTTTTAAGCTCTTGGGTCGGGTTCTATCACCCACGTAGAGCTCCCTAATAGGGAGGCACACCCTATCACTTACTCATTCAAATGTTGTAAAAAAGCCATCCCAAAAAGAAATCATATAAATGGAAAACATGAAATGGTTTAAAGGTTAGATGGCCATTGCTGCGTATCAAGGAATAAACTACATGACAAAATACCAGAAGGGTTGACCAAAGACGTTAAGAGAAACACATCTTTCAAATTAGCAAGATAAAAATAAATGGTGAAAATGTCAAGACTTCTTTGGTATCTGGAAAGTTTGATCATAGTTGGTACCATATTAAAACTAGTTAGACAGAACATCAATTTTGTCATGTCTTTAGTTGTCTTTGAGCTACAATAATCAGCATTATGCAAGTGTGATACTGAAAAAATCTTGATGAGGAATTTTTCACCATTCCTCATTAATAACTGCAATCTATAGACAAAATGCAGAATATTTTTCTCATGGGGGGTCCTAGAGAAGTGAAAGCAGTTGACAGGAGAGGAAAATAGGTGGGTTAATGGAGGCTTGAACCACTAACAGCATCGATACTCCCTGGTCTTAAGAAACTGAGTCAGAAGGCATCAAGTCATTGGCTCTAAAAATAACTTTTTCCAGCAAAAGCACAAGGTGCATAGGAAAGTAACATAATCAACTACTAATAACCTTGAACTCCAGTAAAATATATTGAGATATATATCACTGCTGCACATGCCCCTATATACTTTTCCAACGAATTGGTTCCAGATAAACATAATTACCTCTAAGGTTTGAAACTATCATAGGCTCATATAATCTATTGGGCTATTGTATAGAAATACAGGTCTATAATATTGACAGAGAAGATAAAAGTGTTAAATTTAACATGACCCTTCCTTTAAAGTGATAGTTTTCTGGTATATTTGTTTCTAGCATTCATCTTAATAGATTTTTTCCATAACGAAGTTTAACATAAAGAAAGAAATCACATCCCACGTACACATTAAGAAGATCAGTATGTAATAAAAGGGAAATGCATGTAGCAGCATGATAGAAACTTGGTTTGAAATGGAAGAAAAACAGAAATTCTTTATTCTGACCTATCACAGACTTTCACACTTAGCATAGATAAGCAGCTATTATAGTAAACAACTTTTACATAGGGCTCAATTAATAAATAGAAGAAAAAGCAAATATTGTAAAGAAATAATTTTCATTGTAATCAACTAATACCAAAAAAATTAACTTACCCTGATTGAGGTGAGTAGTAAAGACTTCAAATGCAACAATAAATAGAATAAATAACTTGCAGCACACTGTGCAACTGGTTTTGTAGACTCTTCTGTGATGGAAACCATCAGAGCTTATTTCGATTATAAATATAATTATCTTTGCTGATCAAAAAAAAAAAATCAGAGCTTATTTCGATCATTATATTTCACAATCTGCAGGCAGATCAACCATGTCACCAGAAATCCATAAACCAGATGAACAAAAACATAGAAGAAAAAAAATTAATTAAGAAGGTTAAATATGTTTTTGGGAATAAATTATACATGTATGAACAGTGTAAAAGTCATTTACATTACATGTCATCTAATCACAAACAGGCATGAATGATAAGTTTATTCACTTTTATAATAACTACCCTTATGTGTTGCGTCAGGAATGATTTCTAATTTGTTGACAATATTTTTTTTTAATTGAGAGTGCATGCCTCTTAAACTCATGTTTTAAGCCCCCCAAATACAGAAATCATTTTCAATCCCAAAGAAAACCATCTCTTGATCCTTTCATCTATTGAAATGTGTCATCTGTGGCTCCTCTCCTTCCTTCTCACTTAGTTACAGGGATTACACCTGACACCATGGTTCTAATTTGCAGTTGGGTTTTCACTTTTCAACTTACAACACAACCGTATCATGACCGCAAATGCAGCTGTATCAGCTGCATTTTCCCACAATGTCAAGGATCGCGATGAAACCACAATCACAACCGCAATTTAGAACCATGCCTGACACATTTCCATAAACAAGAGACCAAACAAAAAAGAACCAAAAGTGAACATTTCCACTAAAACCATGTTTAACCCTAATTTAAAATGAGTAAATAGTGTATGCATTGATTGTCATACAATCACATTCTGTCATGTATAAGCGGTACCTCTTATTATAACTTTTTCCACTGACAATACATATAACTTGAACTCAATTAAATTTACAATTTAGAAAGAAAAAAAAAATGAAACCTTTTTTAGTTTTGTTGAGTAATCTTGATCCTCTTTCTAGACCCAAATGCCTTCCCAATAGAATCAACGATCCTCCTTTGCGATTCCAGAATCATCTGGATCCGCTTCTTCTCCATCTCCAACCTACACCGCTCCGTCTCCTTCATCATCTCCATCTTCAAACTCTCCATCCCAATAAACCTCTCCGCGAAAGCCCTTATCTCCATCGACAACCCGAAAACGCCGTCGTTTTCGTTCTCATTTTCCTCCTCCTCCTCCTCCTCTTCTTCTTCAACAACAACAACGTGCTCTCTAAAAACCCCTCTGTCGTTGCTTCTCATTCTCACAGGTCTCTCGCCGAGGATACAGTTAATACTCTTCGACTTGATGTTAATAAAACCTTCGTCGCCATCATTGTCGTATTGATCGTCGATGGCGGCGTCCTCGTCTTCGTCTTCTTCTTCGTCGCTGTATAGAGGAGCAAGGGTGGAGATGGGGAGGGGGCCGCTCTCAAGGTCGTCCATGAGGGCGTTGTACTGCCACGCGCCGGGGCGGAGCGCGTCGGCGGCGGAGTGTTGTTGTTTCTTCCCGGCGCGGTGGCGCTGGCGGAGCTTCTCCATCTTGTGGCGGCACTGGAGGGCGGACTTGGCGGGGTGGGCAAGGTCGTAGCCGCAGCGAGCGGCGACGACGACGGCGACCTCCTCCCACTGGTTGTGGCGGAGTGGGCCCCGCTTGAGAGCGTACCACTTCTCCTGGTAGGCGCGGATAAGGTGCACGGTCTCTTGGTGGGTCCAAGGGATAGGATGTGGCTTCTTCGGCGATGCAGCGTCGTTTGGGGGGTTCGCCATTTGATTGATGAGAGAGAGTGCGTGGTGTGTAAGGAACAAGGGTTGTTGTTGTTAATATTATTGGAGTGAGTGTGTGAGGTTGGGGTTGGGTTGGCTGTGAGTGTAAGGAAAGGTTTTGGTGGGTTTGGTTGATATTTGGTGGCGCGGGTTGGAGTGGTGGCGGTTAGTGGAAGGGTAGTAGGGAGGTCTGGTGGATAGTGACCTGCTGGGTGGGTAAATGCGCCAGCCTGTGTGAGACTGCCACTGTGCCACAACTCATTTAGTTTTAGGTTTAATAATGTCGAAGGATGTACATTTTAGTTATTACATCTACCCTTGGTTGGCTAAAATTTAAAAATAATACAATTTTATTTAATATTTAGGAAAAG
>CM023943.1:8624855-8674683 GCA_013407115.1 Glycine latifolia
GCAATTCAGCCCGAATTTCTTATTTACATAAGTCTCGTTTTACTTAACCTTTTTCGGTGTTTCTTGTGTCTAAATTGCATTTCAGAATGTCCTCTTTCACCTCGTTTGGGAATAGCGCCAATCTGGGTTCTACAAGTTGAGAAACGTCCAAAAGTTAACAATACGATTCTGATTCAATTTGTGAGTGAATTCCAACCTAGAATTGGTCCGAAATTGAATCAAGGCAGGGGATTCACATCAAAACCCAAGAAAAGATCCAGGTGGAACAAAAGGAGGAATGAACCCATCAGGTGGAACGAACCTAGAAAATGGAGGTAGGGTTAGGGAAATGGATGGTGTAGGCTAAGGAGATGTTGTGTTATAAAAGGGGGTAATGAGGGGAAGGGTGAGTGGAGTGGTAGAAGGAACGGTTGAAGGGGGAGGGTTAAAGGTATGGATGTGGTTGTGATAGGCAAAATCTGGGAACAAAGGCCGGAAAGGGCAGTTGTAAGAGACAATTGACGAGAGTCCTTAATTTGACATTGATTGTCAAGCTAGGTTTGGAGAAGCGTCAAGTTCTCAAAAATAGTGTGGAGGATTAAGTCATTAGTGTCTTTGTTCTTGGTGGGAGGCTTGGAGTAGGAGGCAGAAAGCACCCAATTGTTAGGAGCCATGTTACTAGTGCTATTCACTTCAGCTAACCACTATGCTACACTAAAACTAGGGTAAAATATATTTCATTTCCTGAGGATAAGATCGTTACAAAAGCTGGATAAATACTAAATGTCTTCAATGGGCTATATCCTGCTCGGACATCTGGCTAAATCTAGCCTCAGAGGAAAATAACAGTAATAATTAATAAACTAAAGTGACTTCAAATGAAGTCTTTCAATTTTTGGGCCTGATGTCTTTTGGGCTTGGAGGTCACTGTTATCGAATCATATACCATGGTTGTATAGTTTTAATTTGTATGAAAAAAATAATAATATAGAGATCATTTGAAAAAATATATAGTCTAAAAAAACATTTAAAAGAAAAATTCCACTTGGACAAATTACTACTCTTCAATTAATAAAAAAATAAATGGGTAACGAATCCAAAATAAAATTTAATACCTTTCAACGGAGAATACTCCCAGACCTAAGTGTGGATCGATCGAGACTGGAGACACCTCATACTCAATTGAGAATGACCGATTGCAAATGTCTTTTTATATGTAGTCTAAATTAAACTTTACACCACAATAAAGTTTCTTTTAATTTCAAATCTATAGTCTTGAGGGAAGTATAATAACGAGTAAAGAAATAAAGTAATCATATATTTATAAATTTACAATTTCTAGTGTCTAAAATAAATCATAAATGCATCTCTTGAATTCCTTACTTCAACGCACCCTCTAGCTTTGCTTGTTAGCTCTTACTTAACTGGTCTTGCTTTTGTTCAATGCTGTCATCACTTTTTGGCCTCGCGTTCATAAGAACCTGTTGGTGAATGATGGTTAATATACATACCAGAATCTTTTTTTCCCTCAAAGCTTTACAATGTCATGAATTTTGCCCCCTCAAAGTTTTTTTTTTTTCTCTCAAATTTGACTCTCACATAGAAAAATTGTTAAACCTAAGATATTTTATGGCAGTTTTACTTTAAATTGCCATAATTAAGACAATTTCGTAATATTTTCGTCAAAGGTTGTGGTATATTTTGCATAGGATAAAATTCATGATATTTTCAAAATTGGAATGGGTAAAAAATTGGAGGACAAAATTTGTGACATTATAGAACTTTGGTGATAAAATATGTCATTAAGCCTAATATATGAGTTCAATAAGCATGTTTTATCTGTGTAGAAGTTTTTACACTATTGACTAATTAGATATAATCTTTAAATGATAGTGATTTGTAATTAGACGATAGTGTATAAAATCTTTTTAAGTGTGTATATTATTTATTCTTAATAAATATACAAAACTAAAGTTCTACAATGTGTTACCTTCCGCAGCATGGTGTTCTCATTGATTAAAGTAGATATACGCTCTTCTAAGGTAGCGTTTTTATCTTGCATCTCTTTAGCTCTTGATTCCAAGTCATTCACATAAACCTTCTTTCTTTCACGTGCTTGTTGAGCAGAGACCCTGTTTCGCAACAACCTGTTTGCAATAATATCAAAATGTCATATATACACCCTTTATGGTTTATGATATAGCAAATACTTTTCACATTTAAAAAAATGGGTTTAAAAAAGTTTAGACAATTTAAACGCGTGCACACCATAAATATATGTGTATATTATTAGGTATCTTGCAAACAAAAGAAATATTTAGATACGCTTGAATTGATTGTCTATATTTATTATATGGTCCCGCCAATGATTTTTCAAGATATTTTGTCAAAGAATTAAAAATTAAAAATTGATAAAAGGTATAACTTTTATTATATTTAAAATTTAAAAAGTGTTACAACTACAACAACAATAACAGGAACTTTTCCTTATTAGATTAAATCAATTATATGGATT
This sequence comes from Glycine latifolia, assembly GCA_013407115.1. Lineage (NCBI taxonomy): Eukaryota > Viridiplantae > Streptophyta > Magnoliopsida > Fabales > Fabaceae > Glycine > Glycine latifolia. Next base: position 8,627,350 of record CM023943.1, read on the forward strand.
ACATGACATCATTACAACAACAATAACAGGAACTTGTCCTTATTAGGTGAAATTAATTATATGGATTACATGACATCATTTAACTCAATTAAAAACTATATTTTCAAAGTTAATATTCTCTATGCATGAGATTTTTGTAATAATTTCTTTCAAAAGTGTTGCTTTTCATTTAAAAACTCAATTAAAAACTTCTTAATATTCTTCTATCTATTTTCACGAGACTCAACCATATGAAAATCTAAAGTCTTACTTTTCATTTAATATTTGATATTTTGAATTGTTAACAACTTAAATAAGATATCCTTAAACATTTACTATATTATTATATTATACAAACTTTTTTGTTTCACATACTATCTTCTTGTCTAAAAGTAAGCTACCAATCTTTTGATAGAATCAGATGATAAAAGAACAAAAAATTTCAATATTTAGTTTTTTGATATAATAACAGTTTCAAAATCATGTAACTAAGAAAATGGAATTTTTCCAATAAACTCATGTTAATAAATTTATACATTAATCTAATGACACGCATAAATTTGTATACATTGAATATTTGTATTTTGAATGCTTAGTATATTAACTCTATAGTAACAAGAATTTCTTCCTTCGATCACCCATTAGTTGAATACCTCAAAAACTTATGTTGTGATTGGCAACTATTTCAAATCAAATCTACAATCAAATTCTATATCTCAATTGATTCAACACATACACTTATACATTTCTATAAAGAATTACCCATCAAGGTCAACCTAATGATAAGAAATTTAGATAATATGCATAAGTCGTAGGTTTTAATCAGAGTCTCACCAAAAATACTAACCAAAAGAAGGTTACAACTTTTAAGACCCAATTCTCCTCTTAGCAATTGTTTCAGCCACCAATTTATGAAAACATTTGAATAAGGTAACAAAAATATGCAAAATATATACAAAATGTGTATGTATATATAAAGGGGTCTAATTCAGTTAGTTGAACAATGTATGAGTGTCATAAACCCTGGAGTACCTAGTACCGTTCAATTCCTACAGATAAAAAAAAAACTACTGTGTATGTATATGTACCTCTTCAGGCGTCTATGTTCCTTATCTGCAGGGTTTCTTCCCCTGCGGCGCTTTCCAGGAAAGCCAGATTGAAATTGAGGGTCTGATACATTACGTTGATTAAGGTTACTATTTTGAAGAGTCACTGCAGAATGAACATTAACTGGTGTGGCTTCCACATCTGGAACTGTGAACATATCTTCATCACTGTCTTCTGGATTAGTAAAACAGTCCATCAATTAGTTCACCGTGCTTAATGTGCATATCTAAAAACATTTTCTTTACTGCACAAAAACTCTTAATTGCCATGTAACATTCTTTCTTTATTTCCATTTTTTAGAAGAAAAAAGAAGTTAATATTTAAAATTAACCCTCTTGAAGAAAATGAAAGAAAGGAAAAGAACTAACATATATATATGATGCATTTGAAGAAGGATAAAATTTAGATACAGTTCTTTAAGGACACGTGATTTCTCTTCCAAAATCTATTTAGTTTTACAAATTGTATACATTACAAAACAACTGTTTTAAAAACCAAAAACCAAAAACAGCTGATAGATATTTTTTCTTCCTCTTCTGTTATCTTGATCAAGTGCTCAAAGGACAAACTTTTAGAAAGCAAAATGTGTTCAGAGAGAATACTTTCAAATGTAGGTACAAACAAATTTTAGAAAACAGAAAACTACTTATGAAAATAGTAAACAAATCAGGCCAAAGTATTTTTTTTATGCTATTCTTTAATCAAAATTAGAGTTTCATCTTAATGTCGACCTTAATCGAGCGGGTCACTGAGAAGAAAACCGAGTTTTAATTGGAGAATAACAACAAAATTACCTAATAAAACTGCCCTTAAATTTAGTCCTTTTAAGAACTGATTAGTGTTATGTTGTGTTCCATAACAAAAGAAGAACGTGCAACCTACCAATTTTGCTACTCTTGTTGTGTAGAGATAAAGGAGGAAAAGTGTTTAGCCTATTATTCCATGAAGAAGAGGTTGAGGCTTCAGCAGCAGCAGGTGCTACTCCTTCTTTCAGCTGGGAAGGGGCTTTACCCTCACTGGGTCTTGGAAGAGACATTTCTCTCTCTCTCTCTCTCTCGTTTTGCTCTGAAGGGTACCTACAACAACAAAGGGATTTTTGAACAAAGGAAAAAAGTGTATATGTGTAGTACTAGTACGTGTGTGCAAGATGGGGGCCATGAAGTCTTTTAAGTCTTGGATGGAACCATCTCATCCCAAAACCATTGACGATGAAACATGGGAATCGGGCCAAAAAGTTTGGTTCATAAGTGAACACGTTGATGTACACAGAACCGCCCCTTTCCTAACACCATTTGTAATGGCAGCTACACAAATGACAAATACTCTGCTTCTAAATTCTAATTCGGGTGGTCCACTATTTCCACCTATTTATGCTGATGACAGCATTCTAAGGTGCCGTTAGCAAAAAAAATAAAATTGGTATGGAACCTCAAATATCCTTCATACCACAGGAAACAATTATGTTTTTCGAGTTAGGTAATATCACCCTGAATGGCAGAATTCTTTATGTGAATATTTAACTCAAAACTAGTTATTAAATAGAAACATTTTCGTACTAATTGATTCACATGCTCGTAATAATTCCGTTTTCACATATTTTGCTGCATTTGACATAACTTGTTATCCTAACAGAACACACATAGCATGTGACTTGTTACCAAGTTCTTGACTAACTCATGCATGGAATATGATTGCTTAGAAACAATTTGATGCAACTCAGACAACATGGGCTACTGATACCAAATGTGATAGAATACTGATACCAAATTAATGCTCGTATTTGACGTGTAAATTCACCATTAATTTAGAGTAAGTTAAGTTTATGAATTTAATCTAAACGTCTAAAGTAAGGTACATAATAAATTGACACATTTTCTCACTTAGAAGTAGGTAAATGTTAGGTGTTCAACTACAAAGAATAGTATTAAATGAACAGGTCAAAAACAACTTGACTGGGTCAGCTTTGTAAACCACAAATGTATGATAAGCTCACAAAATTCAATATATAGTGAACCAATTCATATGTTCATCTAACACAATTAGTCTCTTTCAACATATTATTGTTGACTAAAATTTATTAAAATTTATACAAATTTTTTATTAACATTTCTCCCAAATTTTAAAACTGAGTGAAACTTATTACAGAAAAAGTGAGACCCATAAAATTTTATTATTTTAATACATACTAAAAATATATATTCAAAAGAACATGTTTGAAAAAGCATTGGTAATATTTCTCCCTAATACAATTCTTATTCTTGTGTATGAAAAATATTTTGTTGGCAAAGATAAAACTGTTTGGATAATTTTTAGATTTGAAAAAGGATTTGAATTAAGAGATATTATTAATGGAACAAAAATTAGAGTCGAGTTGCTCAAGTTTTTCAAGGAAAAAAAATGTGACATTATTAGCTGAAGAGTTTGGGCATTGATTGTGACTGCCTTTGTTGAGAAGTTACTTTATTCTCGTGAAAAAATGACAGTGAATGTTTGTAGAAAGTTGAAAGCAAAGCCAAAAAGAACTAACAATGAGTACTTTAATGGGTTGGATGCCCATGTCTTAATTAAGCATCTTATGTATACGTTATTACCATTAAAGGAAGTACATATTAGTCAAAACTTGCATTCTAAGCATTGACTTTGTAGAATTTGCAGATAATGAACGCAAATTCAAAAGAAAAATCACCTTACCTCAAATAATAATTTTTTTTGAGGGAAAATAATAATTTCTTTTAAAATCGCAAGATACATATCAAAATGTAAGCTTATCAAGTCAAAATGCATGGCAACCCAAATGCTGTGGTTTTGTCTGGTTATATGGCATCCCTTGATCATTAATTTACACGTCATTGATTTGACACAAATTGCCGATGTAAATTGTTTTTGCACAACAAAGCGAAGAGATTGTTCAAAGGGTTTAATGGGAAAGCATTTTCGGTCTAAAAGTTTTTATACTATTTTTTTACAGAAATTTTTGTATACTATTCAATCAAAAGTTAACTTTATTATGATTTTAAAATAGTTATTATAAAAATTAATAAACTTATAATATTTTGTGATTGAATAATAATATTTAAAATAATAAAAAGACAAGTTAATATTACATATTAAGTTCTTTAAATTAAAATTTGTTTTTTTTTTATATTTTTACTACTTTATTTGAATTTGATATTTTAAATAATATTGATTTAAGATCATATAAATTTTATAATTTTTAAGAATAGTTATTTTTATTTCTTTTTAATTCCTCATCAAATGTTAGTTCTCAATAATTACTAATATATTGTTGAAAACAATATGAATACTTCTCAAATATCAAGAGGGGGGTGAATTGGTATAATCTTGACCTTTTAAAAACTTTATGAAATCAGAGTTTATGGATCTTTATCACTTTTAAAACCAATGAGACTTTAATCCAATCAAACCACTTAGTCCGAGACACCTATAACAAACATGCACTTGTTGATTAAGAAAGAAATAACAGTTGTCAAGTGATCAAGATAGCAAGAAGATATTAAGAAATATAAATCAACACAAGAACATATACTGGTTCACTTCTAAAGAGAAACTACATCCAGTTTTTCTAATCAAACAATATTAGAATTCTACTAATTCAAATATGTTCTTTTACAAGCTATTACATGTGACTATCTTTATCAATCCTAGACAAAGAATCACAATTCTAACATCCTATTAGAAAATAAATCACAAAGAAATTATGAACCCTACTCAGATCTTTACCCCTAAAGAACACTACTCTAGAAAGCTTGAAAGAAACTATTTGACCTTAATTCTACAAGAATTTTCAAATAAAAACAATTATCTAGAAAGGATTTAAGAGAAATACAACCTGTGATCCTCAATGAACGAATGAATGAATATTATCAATCAGTTCCAGGTTGCATGAATGTTAACGTACATAATCAACTCTCTTGAACTTGTTTTCAAAATCTTGTCTTAACTCATCTTCATTTATAAAGCATGTACTCTTTTCATCTCAAGCAAGAAATGTAATACTCAGAAAACTGTTTCTTGGACCTATGAAAGCTTAGCTTGTGTTGGGTATACTGTATTCTCAAATTGTGTAATATTATTCAAATGACAAACCCAAACAGTTTTAAATAGAAAAAAACTTTAACAAACTATAATCGATTAAAACATAAATGTAATTGATTATTTTGTCAAATGTAATCGACTAATAGTCAGGTAATCGATTAAAATGTTATTGAGCCAATCTGAAAAACTGCAAGAACAATGTAACCGATTAATACTTGATGTAATCGATTAAAGCAGTCTGACTTAGTTTATGAAACAAGCATTGGTAATCGATTACAGATAATGGTAATCGATTAAGGCAGTCATGTACAATTTCTAAATAAGCCTAAGTAATCGATTACAGATTGTAGTAATCAATTAAGGCAGTCATGCATGATTTAGAAATACAGCTATGTAATCGATTACGCTTTGCTTGTAATCGATTAAAGTGTTCTTCATGGATTTTCCAAAAACTAACACAGGCTTGTAATCAATTACTTATTGGTGTAATCGATTAAGGCAGTGCAGAATCTGATTTTTCCAAAACATTTAGCCATGAGAAAATTCTTGCCTATTGCACGCATTAAACCTTATGTTCTTTTCTTAAAACATGTATGCATGTATATGAATATGCTTTATGCAATGCAAGGATCACAAGCCAAGCTTTTTGAATCAACTAGACAAATTACAAATACCGTTCAAATAGATTGACATATTAAAATGCTAAAACTCTTAAGTAACTTCAACTTTGCCTTGATTTCTTCCAACTCCCCCTATATCCAACAATTGTGACTACTAATATGTCACATCACTAATTAATGAAATAAAATTTAAAAATAGCAGCATTAATAAAAAAAATTGACAGACCAAAATAAGACAACTTTATTTATAGGGTTAAAACATAGTTTATTCTTTAAAATTTGAATAAATAATGTATGTATTTACAGTAAAAAAAATTATATTATTATTTAATTACAACTATTATATACAATACATTTATTGATAATAATTATTTTAAAATTTATACCAACAATAATTTTTTATTAGTTATTAGTATAAAAGTTGTAACTAAAGATGCTACAAAATAAGGATGAAAACTTTGTATGGGATTTTCTTAAGAAAACTATTAGAATCTTCTATAAAAGAGAATAACAAAAGACATTTTTATGAGATCTTAAAAAAAAAAAAGAATTAACAGTATTTTTAGCTTTTTCCTTTCTTTATACTTCAACATAGTTTCTATCATTAATAATCTGTTCACCTCACCAAACAAAGATCCGTTCTAAATTTCCACTCCTTTTCCCTTCCTTCAAGCTTTGTCCTGCATTTTATTTTCATCATTTTTCTTTACTTCTAGAAATGATTATGATTATGAATCAATTCAATGTACAACCTTTGACACTATTTATTCATTGATGGATTTTCTTATTATCTATAGTTAAGAATAAGAGATAATAGACATCAGTGTTCATGATCTCATGGACTTGAGGGATAAATGCGCTGGCTTCTTTCTGTTTTGTTGCTTCTGGCTTGTCACTTTCTATGAACAAGATGGTATATCTATAATTCTCTATAAAATAGAACCACTTTATTAGCTAACCTTTCTATTTTTTATGGAAAATTAACTAAAAAAATAACTATCCTATTTCTATGGCCATGTTTGTTTTCACATATATATGTATATATATACTTTTGTGAGACCATTCACAACATTAAGTATTGAAGCTGGCTTCCTTTTTACAAGGCATTATTCTCCATTTTGTTTCATATATGTTAAGAAGTTAAAATGATGAGCATGATTTTAGCTTTGTGGCAGTACTTAAAAGTAGGACATTACCTGGTAAATGTTTTCTAAAATGCAGTGCTGGTAAGAAAAAGGTGATTGTTTCTTTGCATTTTCTCAACAATTAATAATAACTTTTGTACTTACGTTGTTTTACACTATGATTGATGATTCCATTGTTTGAATGTCAAAGACATGACCAAATTTCTTAGTAAAGTCAACCATATGTAGTTTTAAATTCTTTTAGATTTTCTTCAACAAAACATAAAAAAATTCTCATAGATCATCGATGGACAGATTTCTTGAGTCTTTCTTGTGGTGGAAGAACCAATTTCAGGGATTCATCTAACATTTCATGGGTACCAGACACCACCTACACAACCTCAGGCAAGACTACCACCATCACTTATAGTGATGGTTCCTCATTATTGAACGTCTCAGCGCAGTTCCTCCTGAATTCCAGAAGGAGAAAGTGTTACAGAATACTAGCAAACAATTTAACAAATTTGGTTCTACTAAGAGCAAAATTTGTGTACAAGAAGGATGGACTTGGGATATCCCCTAAGTTCTCTGTTTCTATTGGGACAACTATTGCTGCAAGCATAAATCTTGCTGAATCAGATCCATGGAGTAAATAGTTTCTATGGACTGTCCACAAGGATACACTGTCATTTTGCTTAAATGCAATTCCAAAAGGAGGTTCACCTGTAATTTCTTCCCTTGAAATTAGACCACTTCCTCAAGGAGCCTACATAAATGGCATGGAATTTTTTCCTATTAAGTTGCTAAGGAAGAGTTATAGAATTGATTGAGGACACTCCAATGATTCTATAAGGTAAGAAATGCTAGTAACAGACTATAACACTTTTTTAAACATACACTTTATTATTGGTTGTAATTTATTTTAAATCATAAAATTTTGTCGATCACACTTCTTATTTAAGAGTCTCACTCATGATTTATAGTTTTCAATAAATTCTAACGAATAGTAGAGTGTGTGTTGCTAACACTCATTTCTTTCATATTGATATTTGTTGGGGTTAGCCAACGTTGTAAAGTTTTAGCTTTATAAAATATAGGTATCCCTTGGATCCATTTGATAGAATATGGGATGCTGATAGAAGTTTCACACCATTTCATATTGCAACTGGGTTTTAGATTCAACTTAGCTTCAAATAGTCTAGTCTTGTGGAAAAACCACCACCAACTGTTCTTCAAACAGTGAGAGTTTCTTATACCACACACAAAAGGTTGTTCTTGATTAATTATAACTAGAAAGTTTGGGCCAATAATAATTATTAGGCTTTTTCAAGACTAAAGGTGTACTTGGGTTGGAGTTGGACACTAAGTCCAATTGATGCATGCACTCCATTTGGGCTAATAGTGAGAAATTAGTTTCTACACTAATAGGCCCAAATGTGTTAAGAAACCCAATAGGGTCTTGGGTCATGAGTCCTAGTAAGTCAAGAAGTTGACTTGACCAAAATAAGTTTTGGGTAAATTCAAAATTTGAATTTGAATTTTGAATTCAAGATGTTAGGTTGTAAGGATAATTGTGAATTATCCAAATCTATATCCAATAATAGTTTTGAGAAGATAGGGTATGTCCCGGATGCTCTCCTTCCTGTTTCCCTTTGGAAAGGCAAGATGAGCATGCTGAGTTTGACTGGCAAGCCCATAGACAACATCTAGCGAACAATGAGCAGACAATATGCATACTTCTTGTGTCTATGTCCGCGGAGCTTCAGCGTTATCATAAGCATATGGATACTCCCTCCATTATTTTGCATCTACAAGAGCTTTATGATAAGCAAGGGAGGGCTGAGCGGTTTTAAACCTCCAAGGAGCTGTTTGGCTGCAAGATGGTTGAGGGCACTATAGTTGGATTGCACGTCCTCAAGATGATTGGGCTGATAGAGAAGCTTGCTTCTCTTGGCTTTATCATCGACCATGAACTGAGTGTTGACTTAGTCTTGTAGTCATTTCCACCTTCTTTTAATGGCTTTGCGGTCAACTTTATATGAACAACATGGAGACAACATTCCCTGAGTTATTGAGATTCCTAACCACTGCTAATGGTATTGTTAAGAAGAACAGGACCAAGCTCTTCTGAGTGGTGGGCCATCTAAATCCAAGGGTAAGGGTAAGTCTGTAGTTACAAACAAGCTCAAGCCCAAGGCCCAGCCAAGGAAGAAGAAGGCCAGCAGAAAGGGAAAGGAGAAATCTAACGATACTGCTATTGTTGTATGTTTCCATTGTCAGAAGGAAGGACATTGGAAGAGGACATGCCCATTGTACCATGCAAGCCTCAAGGGAAAGAAGCATAGTGATGTTTCTACCTCTAGTATGTTCACTATAGAAATTAATTTTTCAAGTGTTGATTCAAATTCATGGGTATTGGATACCGATTGTGGTTCTCATATTTGCAATTTGTTGTAGGTACTAAAGAATCCTAGGAAATTGGAGAAGAATGAGGTGAATCTTCGTGTCAGGAATGGAGCAAGAGTTGTTGCATTAACTGTAGGAGATGTGGACCTTGTTTTGCCTACGAGCCTTTCTTTACATTTGAATAATTGTTTCTATGTTTCATCTATTTTTCAAAATATTATTTCTATTCCCTGTTTAAAACAATTTGGTTTTCACTTTTTAATAAAGGATGCCAAGCTTTCCATCATTATGAATGATCTTATTTATATGTGCGCATCACGGGTGAATGTATTGTATGTTTTGGATCTAGATTCGAATAGTGACATTCTTAGCATTCAAGCTAAGAAGCCAAGGTTATACAATCAATCCTATCTTTGGCATTATAAGTGGGGACCATCAAGATGGTTATCTAGATTCCATGGATTTCGAATCCTATGGGGTTTGTGAATCTTGTTTGGCTGGTAAAATGATGAAGACTAAGATTAATAAACTTACGAGTTTATTGGAACTCATTCATTCTGATGTTTGTGGGCCCATGTCTACCCAAGCTAGAGGAGGATACTTCTACTTCATCACCTTCACTGATGATAAGTCCAGGTTCGGATATGTGATCTTATGAGACACAAATCTGAGACCTTTGAAAAGTTCAAAGAGTTTAGGAATGAAGTGGAGAAACAGTTTAGCAAGATGATTAAGACACTTTGATTTGATCGAGGTGGTGAATATTTGAGTCAAGAGTTTCAAGATTATCTAAGAGAGAATGGAAGTCTCTCACAGTTGATGGCTCCTTACACACATCATCAAAATGGTGTGTTTGAGAGGAGGAACTGAACCTTGCTAGACATGGTATGGTCTATGATGAGTGGTACAAAGCTCCCAAAATCATTTTGGGGATTCGCCCTTGATACGGTGGTAAACATTCTTAATAGGGTTATGTCAAAATTTGTTCTGACTATTTCGACTTAGATGTGGAGGTGCAAGATGTAACACCCCAAAATTTTGGAATCACAGCCAATTACTAGGGTAAAATTTTAATTAGAGACAACACGAAAGGATCTAGGGAAAATGACGAAAATACCCCTGGATATTTTGTAAATGACTAAATTACCCCTAGGTAGTTTAGTAAGACATTTTAAGGAGAAAATCTTATAAAGACCCTTGGATGTTCTGGAAATGATCAAGAATACCCTTAGGGTGACAATTATAGGGATATCTTGAACGTTTTTGAAATGACGATTATACCCCTAGTGTGAGTGGTGAAATTACCAAAATACCCTTATGTGAAAAATGACCAAGATGACTTCAGAAATTTGTGGGAACCTGAGTATAGGATAAAATACTTTTAGATAACAAATTATCAGCAAGGCTGAGGGCAGAGAACCCTAAAATAGAATTTCTACAAAGTTTGGAAGATAAGGCTGAAAAGAGCTTAATCTGGACTACTCCAGGTATCAGAAAATTATAAAAAGAAGTATGGATATAATCTATGGAGTTTTCTCTTAATTATGGGAGGAATAGGTTTTCCGAATAAATTGGTTTAGTAATTTTAATAATTAAAGACAATAAGGATTAATAGGAAATTAGAATTTTGATATTACATGGAATAAAAGGAAATTTGTGGATTAGGTTATCTAAGATCAAGCCTTGGCCGTATGATACAATATCAAGGGAGATAGCTTTAGGAACATTCAAGATTGGCCACATGGAGGGTTAAGAAGCTTGAAAATTCATATTGGTCCAAGTGGAAAGGTAGTTATAAATGCTTAAGAAATATTTGAAGCAAATTTTATCTGGTTCTCTTTGGCAGAATACGTAGGCATTTCTAGGCCTTATTTCAAAAATCCCAATGGTCAAAAGTTATATATATGAGTTAGGAGTATGTATTTAAAATTTTAAAAAGATCCAACGGCTAACAAATTCAGAATGAATATTTTTGTAACACGGGTTTTGGGCAGAAATTTTATAACTACACCTAAACTACTCCACGAATTTGAATAAAATCAAAGGGAATGCACCTTGTTCAAGCAAATACACGTGCAAGACTAGATGAATATGGAATGGTGTGGAGAATTCTTGAAGTAGGACACTTGGATGGCTAGAAATGAGTAGCCAATAAGATGAAAACCCATGGAAAGTAGTCATAATGAACCTAAAGATTTTTGTAGAAAAATCAAGCATTGGTTACCCTATAAAAGGGAGTGGAACTGAAAATGGGCAGCTCCAAGGGAGAACTAGGTCGTGCAAATTCACTCCAAAAAGCTTTCCATTCCATTTTTTCTGTAACGCCTCTCTTTACTCTCTCGTGCTCAGTTTATTTTAGATAAAATATTGTGTCCACTTTGTATTAGAATTAAATTAGTTATGAATTTTCACAAAATTCTTTTCGCTTTGCTTGCTAAATCGAAGAGTTGTCAGTAATATAAACGATTTTCCTCACGGATCATGCAAATAAAATTCCTTAACACATATTGTTAACAGTCCAAGTACAGCACAGTTCCAAATAGTCTGTTACAACATAAGATACAGACAGCACAGCGTGGCATCAAATACAGATAAACAAAAAATCACAAATAAAACAGTCATCCTACAGCACACAGAACATCCAACTCCTTCCTTAAGGCTTTCCTCAGCTTACTGTTCTTCTGCTCACCCAAATAGATTGGGGTCATCACAGGTGTCAAACCACAGACACAAAATATGGGTAAGTATTTAATAGACATGATTAGATAATTGACAGGACTTAAAATAACATCATAGACAAATAATTGATTTCTAGTACAATAAATTATCATTTGTAAAATAGAAACAGATGCATAAAAATGATGCATGATCTCTTTATTAAATGATGCATGTCTGAGATCTCAGGTTAACACAATTTCTCCACATATGGTACCATAATTAAAATAGCCCCACCCACTCTAGTGGAAGCCTCACCCGCTCTGGTGGAATAAATACCTCCGCTCTGAGGTTAAATGGTACCATAGTCAAGATAGTTCCACCCACTCTAGTGGAACCTCCCTCCACTCTGAGGGGTCAAATGAAAATGATGCATGGCTTGATTTTTCTTTCCTCTTTCACCATTAATTTATTCCTCAAAGTCTCATGTCTTGGCACCATAAAATTTTTAATCAACCATCATATCCAAATAAATGCCCAATCATACAGCAACATTAAGTTCCAAATTATTATACAGCCACATCATAAAATAACATACAGCATCATTTAAGTTACCAAACTCATATATAACAATATAATAAAATATCATACAGCAACAATAATATACAGCAACATAAATATCATACAGCAACAGCAACACAATAAAATAACAGAAATATCATACAGTAACATAAATAAATACTATACAACAGCCTAAATGAGTACAATATCATAGAATACATACAGCATACAGCAACCTATTAAACAGTAACAGCTTTCAAATAAAATATATCACACCACTTAAAATATGCAGTAATTGAATTAAAATGCAGCAACTAATTATACAGCTTCATAAATGTAATACAGCAACGTATTTACATACAACAGTATAAACACAGCATACTACAATATCAACTAAGTACAGCAACCTGAAATGATAACATCAACAACAGTATACAGAATTATTACTTTACAGCAACCTACCACTTAATCATACAACAACAGCAACATACAACTTAATCAACATACAGCAACAACAGCATACAGAATTATTAATTTTCAGCAACAGAAATCCAAATACAACAACATTAAATCAATATACAACAACTAAATAAATTAATCTACAGCATCATAAAACAACATACAACAACATTAATTTTACAGCAATATAAAACAACCAAATCATACATGTAACATCATTAATCTTTTAATTATAACAGTGTAATTCTATGTCTACAAAGTAGGATTAATTATTTTGGATAACCATTTTTGATTAGATTAATTTAGATAATCCAAATATAGAATATAGACTATCCTAATTTATTGATGACTTTTAACAAACAGTTGGTATGCCTAACTTTTAACCTTATTTAAGCAAGGAAGAACATGGCTAAATCTTAAATAATTGAATACCAAATTAACCTAATCAATTATCTAAGTCATGTTCATTAAAATACTCCCCATACCTTAGCTTTCTTGCTTGAAATCTAACAATTTTTTTCTTCAAGGCTCCTTGCTTCCTTCACGTGCTCTTCCTAGGTTTTGGCTTCCATGTGGCTTTTTAATTCAAGTGAAAAGGATGGTGGCTGAAAGTGAAATTCCTCTCGTGAACTATCAAGGATTTTGCTTTTGTGTTGCTTGGTATTTTAAGTGAAAAAAAAATGGCTGAAAATGGAGTGCTCCACGTGAATTTCCCTAAGTGTGACCTTGGTTTTTGGCTTGTGTTTTTAAGTGAGAGGAATAAGTGAAAGGATGGCTGAAATGGAATGTATTGGCCGTGCAACTCAGCTCCTCCCAACCCTTTTATTTTCTTAATTACTTAACCTTTAAGTGAAAAATCTTTAGGCTTTATAATTACCTTGCTTTTTTGTTGCTTCCATTTTATTGGCTATTAGATTACAATCTTCCATGTGGCTGGACATGTGGCTGGTTTCATGAAAGTTCTTCAGCTTTGTTGTGCCTTAACCGTGAATTACACCTTGCCTTTGGTTTCTTATTTCTTCACGTGGGGTGACTTAATCTTTGGAAGATTTTTGCTAACATACCTTTCCAATTGGTCCAATAAGATGCCTTCTTGCTCCTAGCCATCCAAATACCCCTTGTTCTACACTTTTCTATGGCTTTCTCTATTATTTCATGAAATGCATGGCCAGCCTAATATTTGCTGGAGCAAATATATGTAATCTTGGTTTAAAACCGTGGAATGGTATAGTTTTAGGGATTTTTGTGCTTTGTTTTTCTTAATACATCTTCTTATATGGAATAAGATTATTTCTATAATCTTTTAAAGTCTTATTCTAATTATTTCCAATTATTTTCTTAGAAGTAAAATTTTAAGTAACATTCTAGATTTATTAGAATCTAACTTAAATTGTAGTAGCATTTTTATAGTATCATTTAATCTTTTCTTTTCATGACTTTATCTTTATTCTTATTGATTCATTTTTCTTGAATTGTTAAATTTACTATATTTTTTAAGAACACTTTTCCTTCTACAATTAAGGGAAAATTTTATAGATTATGTCCATACCCTTTTCATAATTTTCTGATACCTAGAGTAGTCTGTATTAAGCTCTTGTATCCTAACTTTCAAAATTCATAAATATTCTATCTTGGGGTTCTCTGCCCTAATAATTAGTTAACTAATAGTATTTTATACTTTGCTCAGGGTCCTCTTAATTTTTGAGGTCATCTTGGTCAGTTTTTTACCTAGGGCAATAAAATATCCAGGGGTATTTTGGTTATTTCTAGAATTGTTCAGGACAAAATTGTCATTTTCATCCTAGGGACTTAGACGTCATTTTTGAAATTTTTCAAGGACGTTCTTGTCATTTTGCCCTAGATTTTTCTACTTCCTTTTATTAACATTTTACTCTCAATAATGGTCTGTAATTTCCTAAATTTTGGGGTGTTACATTTTCTACTTCACCCTTTACCAAAAACAAAACTAAAGCCTTCCACCTCTAATACCTCACGTGAAAGCCAAGGGATTCTAGGAGCAAAATCATTCAATTTAAAAGAGGAAGGGCTGTCCAAAAAGCTTAAGGAAATGAGGTATGGGGAGTTTATGTTAAGCTTAGTTTGAATAATGTTCCTTGCTTTATTTCATGAAGCTTGTAGACTAGGTGTTTGATAAAATGTCCCAAAGAGCTTGAAAGACTATTTGACTAAGTAACTTGATTCTAAATTAAATAACTAAGTGTTGGATGAATAATTTGAATTAAATTTAATAAAGAAGAGTAGGAATTAACCGAAAATTAGAAGAAGTTTAGTTGTCCTTAAGAAAACAAGCATTTAAAGCTATAGTGATTAAATAAAATATGTAGACATATGTGATGTTGGCCGAAAAATTATGCTATGATTCCTTGAGTATTTATGTTAAATTTGGTACTAGAAATTGGTTGGAAATATGTTTATGATGTGGAGCTTTATAAAGAATGATGATTAAATAGCTTTCTTTTAAGTATTCTATATTGCATACCAAGTGTTTGATAAAGGGTTTCCAAGAAATAAAATAGGTTATGTGGTGAAATTCATGTGATTAGTGCATGGTTGATGAAGTTTCGTGTGATTGAGTGGTCAAGGAGATGTATATGTTGTTAAATAAGCCTACTCTATGTATTTGAGAAAAACATAAAGAGTACGTGTTGTTGAGAAATTTTATTTGATCTATTGCTGGTGACTTTATAATTTGATATTGAGAAATAAACTAAGAAGTATACTATGATGGTGATGAAAGTATTGGAATCCTTGTTACAAATGTTGTGATTATTTATGGATTCCAAGAGTTGTGTGAATGATGATTATATGCTTAGATGGTTGTAAAGCTTTATGTGATGGAAAAGAAGCTTTACGTGATACTTTAAAAGCATATGCCATAAGTTGTTAAAAATGTTGAGCTTTGAAATGTATGAGAAGAAAAATAATTACGATGCGATAAAAAATGAAACATTCATGCATTTCATATGCATATGCCTGGCGGGGGTTAATCCGTGGAGTTATGCCTAGCGGGGGTTAATCCGTGGAGTTGTTTGTCAGATAGCTAAACCGAGTCCATGCGTTCAGAGATTGAACTGGGGGGGTAGTGTGTTTCAGGGAGGACCACACCACCATGATGATCACATAGGTGGAGGTGACATTCCTACGCGCCCCTGCCCTACCCCGACTGAATGGATAGGTGTGCCACTGGGATGGGGCTATCTTGACTGTGGCCACTGTTGATGATTTAATAACCTGAGATCTCAGTCATGCATCATATAAAAAGACGAGCATGCATCTTATACATCGCACAATGGGTATATGTATGATGATCGGTACACTGTATAAGATGTGTGGATTTTATCTATCTGTGTTTTATTTATTCAAACTATGTTTGGCATAAACTTACCCATGTTTTATGTCTGTGGTTGACACCTGTGATGACCCCAATTCATTTGGGCGAGCAGAGGAACAGGAAAGCATGAGATGTAGATGAAGATTGTTGAAAAAGTTTGATGAGAAGCTGTATGCTGTGATTTTTAATTTTCTGTGGCATGTAATTTGTGATAAGTTGTTTGTGTATTATTTTGGATACTGTATTTGGACTGTATCATGGACTGTATTCTTATCATATGAACCGTGGTGAGGAAAATCGTTTAGACTACGAACAAATCATTAGCAAGCAAGGCAAAAAGAATTTTCGCGAAAAATTTACAACTAAGATCATTCTAATACAAAAAGGACACGAGTTTTTAATTAAAATCAATCAAGCACGAGAGAGTCACGAGAGGCGTTACACAAGAAGCCCAGATTGAGTTATCACAAGGTATGGGGTTGTCCAACTTATGTCAAGACTCTAGAGCACTTGACAAGTTAGGGGATAAGAGCACTTTGTGCTACTTTGTAGGCTATCACAAAGAAACTAGGGGATACTACTTTTATTGCCCTGAGAACCAAAAGGTGTTTAGGTCCAAGAATGCTACCTTTCTTGAGAAGGATCTACTCTCTCAAGTAGATAGTGGGAGTAAGGTAAAACTTGAAGAAATTCAAGACCTCTAGGAACAAATAACAAAGCTCAAGTCTGTTGATCAGGCGGTGCCTCAACTAGAGGTTGTAGACATCCATCCTCATAGGAGTGCTAGGGTTAGTCATCCACCTGAGAGGTATGGATTTGTGATTGAGAATCAACAAACTGTTGAGGATGATGAACCTACTTCCTACACTAAGGTGGTCAAGGATGTTGACTCCTCAGAATGGCAAGAAGCCATGGAGTCTAAGATATATTTGATGCATCAAAAAAAGGTATGGACCTTGGTTCCACCACCTGAGGGAATAGTTCCTATTGGGTGAATTGGGTCTTCAAGAGGAAGAATGATGTTGATGGCAACATCCACAACTATAAAGCGAGGTTGGTAGCAAAGGGTTACCGTCAAAGGCAAGGAATTGACTTTGAAGAAACCTTCTCACCTATTGCCATGATCAAATCTATTAGGATCATGCTAGCTATAGCTGCATATCATGATTATGAAGTTTGGCAAATGGATATCAAAATCGTCCCCTCTTGAATGGGTTCTTGAAGGAGGAAGTGTATATGACATAACCTGAAGGTTTTGAATCCAAAGGCCAGGAGCATATGGTATGCAAACTTCAGAATTCAATTTATGGCCTTAAGCAATCTTCTAGGAGTTAGAATCTTTGTGTTATGTGTTTACAAGAAGGTTAGTGGGAGCACTATTGTTTTCCTTGTGCTATATATAGATGACATATTGCTCGTTGGAAATGACAATCCCAAGTTGCAATCCACAAATATTTTGTTGTCAGAGAACTTCACCATGAAGGATATGGGAGAGGTAGCCTATATATTGGGTATCAAGATCTATAGAGATAGTTCCAAGAGGTTGCTGGGATTATCCCAATCCACTAACATAGACAAGATGCTAAAGAGGTTTAGTATGGATGGGTCGAAAAGAGCATAATTGGTCCAAGTTCATTTATGTCAGTGACTAATTAGGCCTAATGGGTCACACACAAGAGGTTGTTCTTGATTACTTATAACTAGCAAGTTTGGGCCAATAATAGTTATTAAGGCTTTTTTAAGACTAAAGGTGTAATTGGGTTGGAGTTGGACTCCAAGTTCGATTGATGCATGTGCCCCATTTGGGCTAATAATGAGAAATTAGTTTCTACACTAATAGGCCCAAATGTGTTAAAAGACCCAATAGGGTGTTGGGCCATGAGTCCTAGTAAATCAAGAAGTTGACTTGACCAAAATAAGTTTTAGGCAAATTTGAAATTTTGAATTTTGAATTCTAATTTAAATTACGAACTAGGACAAAGATTGAAGTTGAATTTAAATTTGAATTTTGAGTTCAAGAGGTTAGGTTGTATGGATAATTGTGAATTATCCAAATCTATATCCAATAAAGATTGGATAATGCTTCTTCCAACAACTTTTTTTTATTTGAATTACTAATTTAAATAAAATAGTTAAAGCAACAACCAAAGGGATATGATAATGAAAAAGGCGGTTTTGACATGGAACCTTCTAGGTTATTTTTCAAAATTACAACAAATGAATAGGATTCATTAAACTTGAATTTTGAATTCAAGTCTTTCAAGAGTGGAACAAACTCAAGATGGTTCTAGAAACCTAATTGAATTTCGAATTTTACAACAAGTGAAGATCCTTGGGCTGATTTTGAGTGATTGAGTTAGGATTCTAATCCTAATAAGATTACTAGACAATAGGCTTCTATGATATAAAAACATTCAACTTTGATGTTATGTGTCTAGCTCTTTCAAGAACTAAAAGGTTCTTGTTTTCTTTCTTCTTCTTCATCTTCTCTCCTCCATTATTGCACCCTTACCTAACCTCAAGACACCATCTTTTGTCTTGAGAAATAAACCAAACACTTGAAGTCTCCACCTTGCCATTGCCTAGCAAGAAACCAAGTGAAGGAGGATCAAGAAAGAGAAAGAGTTCTCTCAAGCATTCAAGGTACAACCGAGTGGATCACCATTGGAGGGCTTCATCCTTTTGACGCCTTTCAAGCAATCGAAAAGGTATTTCTAAAATCCCTAGCATTATAATGAATAGATTCTAAACAAGTTTCACGAGGACCGTAAAGAGTTACGGGTTCCGCAATGAATAACAAAATAGAAAATTTTGTTTTTCACCCTCATGAACATGTTCCATGAACATCATGGAATGTGCATTCCAACTTTCACACTTTACACCAAGTGCTTATTTGAAAAACTATTTTAAGAACCTTTTATTTGTCTCACTGGATGACCATTTTGTTCTTTACTACATATTCTTTTTATCCTCAGTGGACGACCAATGTTTAACACAGTATTGTCATATTATTCTTGTTATCCTCAATGGAGGACCATTATGTTTATTGGCTTCTCTGCTCAACTATACATACTTAACGCATACCCATGAGCTCTATAAACAAAATAATTTAAAAATTAAGACAAAATGGGACAAAAATTAGGGTCCAAACACAGTCAAAATTGAGAATCATCTAGACTTAACATCAGTATAAAACATGGATCTAATCCACATTGAGAATCTCACAACTTCTAGCATGTCCCCTATGTGACCCTTTTGAAGAAAATCTCTGCACATCAGCATCTGCTTGCACATCTCTCAAGCGCATTACTCTCTTGGATAAAATCTCCTATTAACACGGGTACTTATGCTCCAGTCCTTGTTGAAAACAGTATGAACAACACACAAGAACCAAGAGGGGGGTAAATTGGTTGTTCTTGGCCAATTAAATTTCTTAAACAATCAGAGTTAAAAAGAATTGTATCACAAAGCAACTGTTGAACACTTTCAATCAATCAAACTCCAATCTTTAATGAATGCAATGACAATGAAAATATTTTTGTTGATTATGAAAAGTTATACCAACGAATGACAATTAATAACCAGAAGAAAAAATAAAGAAAAAGTAGTCAACACCAAGATTTATATTGGTTCACTTCTCAACCTAGAGAAGCTACATCCAGTTCTCCTAACCAGCTAGTTAGGAATTCCACTAATAGCAATCTGTTTCTTACAAGCTTATACAATAACTCTCAATCAGACCTAGATTAAGAACAAGAAATCCAACTCCCTTAGACTCTCTGTGATCAAGACATAGAGAACACCCTTCGCTACTCTTCCCTCTAGAAACACCTATTCTAGACAAGCTTTAAGAAAGACTATTGCTTTAGTTACACAAATCACAAATTCTAAAAAGAATTAAAACCAAAGTACTATGGAGAGAAACAACCTGATGATCCACTACAGATGCATGCAAATGATTACCAAACTTGAATCAAGGTTGAAAGACAAATCTCAGAACATTCTCTCCAAGTTCTTCTTTAGAATGTTGCCCAAAAAGAAATCCTCTCAAGGAATCTTGAAGCTTGAGGATTTGAGGGTCTAACACAGAATAGCTCAAAGTATCTTTTCTCACTTCAGAAAGGTTATGAAATTCGTTGATATTTCATTGTTGTCTTGGGTAAAAACAATAAACATCTATTTATAGAAAATTGTTTTAACTGTCAGTAATAAATTAAATCACTTATGTAATCGATTAAAGTATTCTTGAGCTTTCTAGAAAAGACTTATGAACAATGTAATCGATTATCACAAGAAGTCTTATTCAAAATCGTTGCCAAGTAATCGATTATCACTATGTTGTAATCGATTATCACAGGAAGTCCATTCTTGATTATGAACTGTGTAATCGATTATCACAAACTCATAATCGATTAAAATGTTCTTAGTTCTCAAGTAATAGATTACCACTGAGTGGTAATCGATTAAATCAATGAGAAAATATTTTTCCAAAACTTGAAACATTGAACACTTGGCTTTTTATGCATTCATGAAAACCTTGGTGTTTCAGAAAATCTTTTTTTGAAAACATGAATGTAAACATGAATGAGTTTTATGCAATAGATCATAGGATGGTTCATCTTAGACATCACAAATTACATATGCCATTCAATTGAATTGGCATGTAAAAGCCTAAACATTTATAGTCTAAGAACCTCAGCTTCTTAATCCTCTTTAGCTCCCCTTGAGTCTAACACTTGTGAACTAACACAAAGCATTGAATGTCGTCGAGACGCATAATGTTCACTAGAACAGGGTTCTAGTCTACCATTTTGGCTTATGTCTATTTTATCCATTTTGGCTAAAATTTCAAAAGCAACACACCCATAAAAGGAATGTCTTGGCATGTTAAACTTGGTCTGCCAAGTGGTCAATCATGGTGTCAATTAAGCTTGACAATTAGGTATAATCAAATTTCCTTTACACAAAAGCCTTAAACCTTATCTTTATAATTCATCAAAAACCAATTTTAAACTCTTCTGAATTTTTTCAAGCTTGAGACATCAAGGATCTGAGATCTTTGTTCATCTATGTCATTTAGTGTAGCTTCATCAAGGTAAGGGGGGTCTTTCCAATTCTTAAACCCTAACCTTGTTTTTTTTGGAAGCTTAAGCTTCATTGAATGTTGTTTTGATGTTAAAAAATTTGTAGTTACTTCCTTTGGATGATTTGTTGTGTTTCTTGAAATTTTAAGGTTTAAAATGAGTTCTTTGGGTGTTAAAACTTAGTGTTAGTCTTACATTTCACTTAAATCAAAATTGAACTAAAATTTATAGTTGTATGGACTATTTTTCGTAAAGTTTGACCTCAAAAATGAGTTTGTTAGGTCTGAAAATGTAGGATCGCATATAAGATTCACGAAAAACTGATTCCCGAAACACCAAGAACCTTGAATGGTAGAGTAATTTTAAACAGTAGACAACTTAACATTGGATTTTGTACCTCTAGACAAAGTTACCATAAGATTATTTAATCTGGAACTTTTAATTTAATTGTTATATTATTGCTAAGATATATTGCAAAATTTGATAACTAATGCATACTCTAAAATTTTGGTGATCTTCTGCTAATAGAATTTCTAGACGCATGTATATTATTTTATTATTGTGGAATGGTAAGACCGGCAAAGTGTGAACTTCCACAAATTATATTTGTGGCATGCGAATTTACATTCTGCTATATATATTTATATGTAAGTATGTATATGTATATTGTTATTTTATTTGTATGCAATGTGGTTTGGGTATGGGGTGTACATTTTATTTGTATGGGGCGATCACTCTTGACTGTCATCCACATAAATGTATAAGACAATGAAGACCTGGGAGAATTGGTGGCAAAGGTTTGGCCCTAATAGGTGACAAGTGTGTTAGTGACGCGCTTAGGATCTCAAGAGTGTTGGTTGTTTAGAAAAATCACACATAGTGGTTAATCAGGTTGTATGTTTGCTTTCTTGGATTATCGTTTGCTTGTGGTGTTTAAGGAGTGGAGGACTCACCCCTACAACCAATAAACTCCAGGTATTGATGATGTCGAGGACATTGAGGCATCTGCAAGCTTGGCATAGTTTGCATAGAGAGTGGGCATGGTCGTGTGCAGTAATGCAGACTATGTGTTACACCTTCCATACCTGAGTCCACTTCGTGCCAACAAAAACTCTGGATGTTGTGCCAATAACCATAGACCATGAGTTAACCTGCTATGACCCATAGGGATTTACATCTCACTCAAAGCTCAATTATTATGAGGACTTTCGGGTGTATCTTGGACTGGAGAGCTTCGTCATGATTTGGAATTCTTGTGGACTACATTGGAGTACGATGGATGAGACAACGTTATTATATATAACATGGAGCCAATACACCCAGTTGAAGTTACAGATGATCGAGAAGACCATTTGGACATGTCATCCGATGAGATCGAGGAGTACAAGGAACTTCTATTGTAGTTAGAATCGACATCCAAGGAGGAGAGTGATGATCCTTCTAAGGACATGTTTAGATAGTTCACTAGTTCTAGCATGATAGTGGTCTACTCTAGTCTTATGTTTCTTTTACTGATTTTGATGTATTTTAAGTGATGTTTTCTCCAAGGACATGTATTTTGTTGTATCAAGGATGTAAAATTTATTTTTCTGACTTTCATACTACTATGGGTTGTATTAGTATTATTTCTCACATTACACTACTGATGTTATTTAATTATATATGAACACTATGTTATTCTATATCTGAGCGTTTATTTTAATTTGATGTAAAGGTTTATCATTTTTCGATTGACGTGTTTGTTTTAATATATATATATATATATATATATATATATATATATATATATATATATATATATATATATATATATATATATATATGATATCCGTTTACACCGGTATAAGAATTGATAGTCTTACACCATTTGATAACTTTTTATTGGATAAGTATTTTACAAAATCCACCGTTAGATTGAAAGCTTATATCATGTAGATCACATGTCTCAAATTTCACAAAATTTAAACAATAGGAATGTAATCAAATAGTCTAATTTTCACATATTTTAGAAATACATATTACGTTAATTTTTATATATATCAATTAGGTATTAAATGATTTCGGATTAATGTGAAATTTGATACATGTGATCTACATGATATAAACTTTCAATCTAACGGTGGATTTTGTAAAATATTTATCCAATAAAAAGTTATTAAATGGTGTAAGACTATCAATTCTTACACCGATGTAAACGGATCTCATCTCTCTCTTTCTCTCTCTCTCTCTATATATATAGGAAGAGGTCTTACTAATTGTAAGTAGCAATTAAAAATTTTGATGCGTATCTTTAAAATAAAATAAATAAAAGCAATTTCAAGAAATATTTTCAATCTAAAATTTCAGGTGTTATTACATCAACACTTTGGGAAAATTTAACAATTCAATACATCAACCATAGCTTTTAAAAACAGGGTAGATTCAAACCTTTATAAATTTTTGCAAACAATTTTGTTATTGAAAAAATTTCATACAGGCTTAAAAGAATTTTTTTTTTGTCTTTCCACAAAGGTAAAATACTTTTTTAGAAAAATCTACAAAATAAGCATAAAATTCTTCAAGCCAGCAAGACAGAAAGCACTCTAGTTTCGACATAGTTCAAAGATTTGGGAATTTCTACCTCTTTCCTAAACCAAAAAGACTTATACTTTTTAAGTGTCGAGTTAAAAAAACCCTCTTTTCATCAAGGTAAAAATTACACAAAAAATGTCTTATGTTGCTCCTAGTAAAATTTTCTTTCTAACACTTTTTCTAGACCTAAAACTGACTTTCCTAAAGCAACTTTGTTTTGCTTTGGCCTTTAGAAAATAATGCTGAAATCCATAATTTTTGTAATTTACATTAATGAAAATAATTTTTCTCTAGCCTTATAAAAAAGTAAAACTTTTGTTCAGAAGACAGACACAAAAGCCAAAAGTTACAAATAACTGAGTGCTATTAGATACTCATTACACAAGAAGTTAGTCATCTTGCATGTCACAGGTGGGCCTCAAAATGGCCTCATCTCTAAAGGGCTTCAACATAAAAGTTGTTGCAAATTGTGTCTAGAGTTAAAAAAAAAACATGTTTTATGAAAATCCAACAATTAGATTTCATTCTATGCTCAAAACTCCGAGACTGGTCCAAAAGGACAGAGACTTCCAGCCAACCACTCCATTCTCATTGCCCACTTTCAAAAATCCTAACTTGCTTTATAAAATCTATAAAACAAAATTGGACAAAGTCTCCTTTGTATTGGGAGCTCTTCCAAAGCATGAAATTGAACAAAAGAAGAAGAGAAGTCATGCATTTAAAGAAAAAGTTATCAGCGTTTCAAAACAGTTGCAAAAAAACTTTTAAAAAAACATTTTTGGTCATGCAATGCAATGGAGGATGAAATCACCATGGTTGCATCCTCCCAAATGCAACCATGGGGGCTTAGTTCACCCAAAAGACCCCCTTACCTACTAGGTTTCAATTTTACATGAAAATGAGAAGAGGATGAGGGTGCAAGTACTAGGCCTTGCAAGCACTCAAGACTTTTGCAGAGAATTTTTTATGGTTTCCTCCTTGTCCCTTGGTATTCACGAGTTTGAGGGAGGAAGATGAAAGATTTGTGCTTTGGTTTGGTTCAGCTGAAGAAGATGAGAGATAAGAGAGCACCAAACTTCTGCACAAAGTTTGAATTATATAAATGAAGTGAGTGTGAGGGGTTTGCATGGATTTTGAGGGGTTAGGAGGATGGTATGTGAAGGTTGAGCGTTGAAGTGGCTAAAGAGGGATTGAGGAAGGCTTTTTGCTCATCCCCTTCTCCCATTGGTCATCTTGTTTTAGTTATGATTGCTAAATGGGGTTTACACCATGTAATAAATTTTCACATTGTAACCTTGCACTGTGAATTTAGTTTTCTCTTGGGAGAAATTATTTTTCTACAAACTTTTAGAATTAAATTTAATCAAATAAATTTTTATAGAACTTAATACTCAAGATATTTTTGTGTAATTAAATAAATCCTAATGATCAAATATATATTCTTTTTCTCAGAGAATTAAATCACATCAAAGTATAATAGGTAAAATAATTTGCGGGCAAAGTGGCTATTAATCCAAACAAAACCAATTACTTAAGGACATTCCGCTCACAAATAAATAAGTTAACACTAGGCTTTTTAAACAAATCACAATCCATAAGCAATTCGATCGCAAACAATTATATAATTTAACAATGTAATTTTCAATTAAACCACACACTACATGCTACATGTAGTTCACTCACAACAAGAAACACGAGATATAGTTACACGCATATTCACATAATTGATTTTTGAAGACTTTTCTATTTAACCATTATTAAGAAATTACTAATTTCCCCTATTCCCATTATTTTCTTTAATTATACTATTACTTTATTAATCACATGCATTTACTTAAGACACATCTTTTCTAGTTAGAAATAATTAAATAAATCTTAATTAAATCCTAATTAAATTACTTACATAATAATTTACAGGGTTGTAAATTTTGTGTTACATTTTCAGTTGTCAACTATTTACGGACATCCAAAAGAGAAAACCAAGCATCTTATAGTGAAACTTTTCAAGTCTCTGTTAGATCCTAACACACCTTCTTGGTTGTGTATGGGGGATTTGAATTTGGTTCATCACTCTGATGACAAAGTAGGTGGCAATGCAGTGGATGTAAGTCGATGACAGGATTTTGTGACATTCTTGACACTTGTGGCTTATTTGATCCGGGCTTTTTAGGAAGTCAGTTCACATTGTCAAAAAGATGTTGAGGAGAGACTTGACAGTTTTCTGACCACGTCAAAGTGGAAAGGGGACTGGAAACCTTGTAATGTCGCTCACCTTGCTAGTTATGGTTCGAATCAAATCCAATCCTTTTGAATTTTGATTTGAAGAGAAAAACTGCAACGGAAGAGGAGAAGAAGAGGGAAGAGGCATTGGCAGAGCTGAAGCAAGTGGTGAAGGAGTTGCGCGAAGAAGACTTCACGAAGCGGTGAATCACCACTGTGAGAGTGAGGTCACTCGCGAAGAAAGATTTGGAAGCAAGAGCGAATCTCACAATGCTTGGAGTGTTGGGAAAAGTGGTGCGCTTCACTTCACCCAATCGAACAACCAGGGAGTCTCACAGACTCAACCCTCTCTAACAATCAAACAGTAATATGCAGAAACGTGAATAATTGAAAGCGAGAAAGAGCAGGAGAGAAAAACGCAAACACAAATGGCTTTACGTGGGAGAAAACCTGCAACAGGAAAACCCACGGGACCTTGTCCAGAGACAATCCACTATATCAATAATGGTTACAAAACTCTCCACAGCCTAAAGCTGGAGACATGCTCAACCTCACCAACAATGGAGGGAACTCTCTCTCTACAAGGGTTACTCACTTAACCTCTCGGAGACTCTCACAGGAAGCTCACTCTTCTCTGTGCTCTGCAACTCAGTCACCATCCTCCATCTATAAATGCTGTATTTATAGAGAGGAATTAGGTTTAGGGATTTCACCACCCTAAATGAATGGGCCGAGGTCAACTCCCTCTGGAATTTGGCCCAAGTCAAACTTTCCCCTTTTCAGCACCTGGGGATTTGGGCCAAGCATTAAACGGAACTTATCCAACATGGAGCAATTCCTCCTCTCGTCAAAATGTTCGATGATTCAGAAGATGCTCATTTCAAATCGCATCGCTCTAGGTTCTCAAATCTCAGAGACTCAACGCATTTCACAGCTCAAGAGCACTAGATCACTCTCTTGTAGCTTCCATTCACATTCTAGATTTTCTTTGATTGGTAAGCTTCCTCTTCCTTCTCTCTCGATTTCTTTTAACTTCTTTCAGTGATTTTATCAATTCCTTTCAGTGATTTTCTCTTTGGGAGGGTTTTTCTTCTTCATCAAATTCCTAATTTCAATTGCGCCTCGCTATCCCTTTCCCTCCTCCTGCAAGGGACTTTCACCATACTTGCTGGAGATTGGTTCAAGACACTGCATATGGAAGATAGGTATTCAGTTACTTTTATTTTTATTCATTTTTTATATATAAAGGTATTCAATCAATTAGTAGATAGAAACACAAAAGTTTAAGTCTATTATGTCCTTAATTTGTTTCTTAAAATATAAATAAAACCATATATAAATTAAAAGGTATCGTACTTTTAAAATTAACTGAAAAATAAATCTATATTTACTCATTTTATAGTGTCTAGGAACTACGATAGTTTTTTTAACTGACTTTTTCAATAGATACTTTGCTTTTTTGAAAGAATATAGATATTTTTCTATTCACATGTATTCATATGATTAACTTTAGTTCTTAATTTTTTATGTTTTAATTATGAGAAGCATTTGTTAAATAATTTGTAGATTGGTGTTTCTTATTATGACCGATAGTTATCAATCTTGGATAGCGGAGCGGAGCGACTGCCCTCAAAACTGGGATAGCGGGATAGCGGTAGCGAGATGACCGCTATTCTAAGGTTTTTATATTTGTATTAAAAAATTTATAATATAAATATATAAGCTGAAAAAGAAAAATATAACTAAAAATTCATGCACTAATTATCATTAACAATAAAAACTCTTAAGAAAAATATAAAGTAGAATAGTAGATGTCAATAAAAGTCAAAGAAACAACTCTACAAAGTAAGTCTTGAACCTCTAAAGTTAAATGTAACTAAAGTTCTAGAAATTAAAATTCAAAATAGACAAACACAAATTAAAATTCAAAATAAACAAAGAAAATGAATAACCTGGTATTAAGAAAGGAAAAAAAACAGAAATAAAAAACTAAGAGGGAAATAGAGAATATCAAACCTAGTTTAAAAAAAACAGAATTAAAAAGACAAAAAAAAGAAACAAAAATTTAACTTTTTTTATTTTTTTTAAATATGAATGGAAGTGGGTGAAAGCAGTGTTATTGAAACCGGTTTGGTCATTGAACCGGTCGAGGTAGTGGGTCAGTGGTTCAGTAGTCCAACCGGTGGGTCAGTAATTGATCGGTTTGAACCGGTATATATTAAAAATTTAAAATTATATTATATATAAGTATATAAAAAATATTATTTGATTAAGAAAAGAATACTAAAAAATTAAAAATAATAATTGAAGTATTAAAGTTGATAATATAAGTAAAGTGTATTAATAAAAAGATAGTGTAAATAGAAATTACTTAAATTAAAATAAAAGTTCAGTTTTTAATATAAAAAATAGCAGAAGGATTACAGTAAGTAAAAAGGAAGTGCAGGAAGCAAAATGTGTTTATGGATATGGGCCCAAATACCAAAAACCCTAATCCCATCTATATAAGGCTACTTTTCCTGCTTGTGCTGCACCTCCCCTGCATTATTTTCGTGTTGTGCCTCCCCTGCACCGTGAAAGCTGTCATGCACTCCACATCCACTTTCCTCTCTCTCCCTCTACTCTAGCCTCCAGGAAGCTCAGTCCCGCACTCCACAAGCCGACACTCCCGCTTCCCGTCTCCCACTCTCCCTCCACGGCTCGCAAACCAAATCGCGATCGCATCATCCGTGATTGCGGGTGCGCCGCTACTCGCCTGTCGCGAGCGCAACGACCGCAATAGTGAAGCGCGCCGCTACACTACCCATTGTAGCGGTGCATGCCCGCTCCGCTGCTATCACGGCCGCGACGGCCGCTATCGATAACTATGTTATGACCCTTGTTAGGTAGGAAGGAAGAGTGGTAAAAACAACAAGGAAAAAAGGAAACAAAATTTAATATTTCCAAAATGGGAATCCTCTTAGTTTCCATTTACAGTTTAGACTTTAGAAGTAATAAGGATTAGTTAAACTATAGATGCACCATCATCAGAACAAAAGTATTTTGTTGATATTTGAATTTGTCCCCTTTTCTCTCAACTTTATTTGATTGATGTTATTAACCTTTCTGTCCTTCAACATAATTTCTGAGTTGACTCATTCAATACAATAATATATTCACGTGATTCCTTGATATAGGATTATGATATGAAAGATTAGCCCCTGAAAACTTTCTTTGTTTTGTTATTAATATTTTTTTTTGCTCAGCAAAGATTATATTTAAATATATATGAGAGAAAAAGGTACATGTATAACAAAAAAAATACAACCTATCAACAGACAAAACAGAACTGTGGCTATCTAATACATGCGAGGTGCATGGATTAGAAAGCCAAAGAACTTGCTGAAGATAAGGCTCACACCCCTCCAAAAAAGAAATCACTTCTGTTAAAACCTCCCCCTAGTGCAAAAACCTTCCTTAATATGACTAGACCAGAAGTGAAAAGGGATATTAAAACCTTTCTGTAGGTTAGATAACCAAGACCAGCAGAAAAAAAGAGCATCCTCCATCAGCTTATGTCCATTGAAGCTGGCACCATGGAACACTATCCAGCAGAGCTACCCACCATATCTGTCATCTCTTGGTCTTAAGATCATTGGGACCGTAGTAGGCATGCTGTAAAAAATGTTCTTTAGGAGTTATTGGGAGTTCCCCTTGAATGTTTATCTAGTTCATGGACTCCCACCATAACAGCATAATCTTAAGGCAACTGAAAAATAGATGTGATGTGTCCTCTTCAGAACACCTACAGAAAGGGTAGCTGATATCAGATAGTGGTATATTCCTGCTGCTTAAATTCTTCTTAGTAGGTAAGCGATCCCTTAGCAGCCTCTAGGCAAAACATGAGGCTTTACTAGGGATATTTAACTTCCACATAACTTTAAACACCTCATCTTGGTTCTGAGTGTTTGCCTCCTTATTCAGCAATCTATAGGTGCTTCCCACCGTGTATTTCCCACTCGGATCTCCCTCCCAAACCCAAGAATCCTGCAGCTAATCATGTACTTGTATACCTTGCAGCTCTTCTAGAAAATCTATAGTTGCTGCTATTTCACCCTTCATAAGGCACCTCCTCCACCTAAACTTCCACTCCCATGCAATATTGGATAAAGTTCCCATCTATAGAATATTGTTATGCTGTTGCTAAGAGGTTAGAAATAATCTAGGATATTTCAGCTTCAAAGGGACTCCAACATCCTTCCAATCATCCTCCCAAAACAACACCATTGACCCACACCCTAACTTCCATTTAACACTAAAAACAATAGGAATACCCACAATAACCAAGAGGGGAGTGAATTGGTTTAAACTTGGTCTTTTAAAATTATTTAGAAAATTAGAGTTATAGGATCTTAATTACAATTAAATCAAGAAAGCTTCAAATCAATCAAATCACTCAGCCCAAAAACAATTGCTTCAAAACAGAACTTGTTGAGTAATGAAAATAATACCAATAACTAATGATGAAGATAACAAGAAGAATTTAAGGAATAGAAAACCAACACAATAATTTATATTGGTTCACTTCTTAAGAGAAGCTACATCCAGTTCTTCTAATCAACACTAGATTAGAGTTCCACTATTATAAATTTTTAATTCTTACAAGCTTTACAACAACTACTATTTATCAACCCTAGATAAAGAACAGAAATCTAAAACTCTATTAGATTCCTAATGATCAAGACATAGAGAACCCTTCTCTACTCTTCCCTCTAGAGAAACCCACTCTAGAAAAAGCTTAAAGAACCCTTTACAATAGTTTCAAACTACCAAGAATGCAAAAATGAATTTACAACAAGAGATAATGGAGAGAGACAACCTGATGATCCAATGAATATGGATTACCAATCAGAGTTGAAATGTAGAAATCAATTTCAGAACTTTCTCTCCAAAAGCTTCTTTGAAAATCTCCTCTTGAAGAACATTCTAATTTAGGCCTCTCCCACATCGGTTCCTCAAACCTCCTCTTGAAGAACATTCTAATTTCCTCTTTGACCCTACTAGGTTCTTCCAACCAGCAACCATCTACAAGAACACCTTTTACCAAGTTATTCCTGAGTTTCCAATTGACTGTCATATGGAAAAACCTAGAATTGCAGTCCCCTTCCTTGATCAACCTTGTTCTAGCCTTCTGCCTAAGAATTGAAGCATGTGACTGTGCTACGTCCCATACTTCTTCCTGTAGTTTTTTCCTCCTCTTTAATTCACCCTCATCTAGCTATCTTGTGCCGCCTTCCACTTCTAACTTGTTGAGCTCCATTTCTGTTGTTACTAATCTCTGCTGGATGTCATAAAAATGTTGTTTATTCCAGTCTTTAAGTTTCTAACTTGTTATTTAATATAATTTTGTCTCATGTAGGGAAGCATGCATTAATTTCTTAGAGTTGTGCAAACAAAAGAATGAAGACAAGCTCTAGATAGATGAGATAGCAACCATGCAGGCAGCTGCTCAGCCTGAACTGCCATACTTGAGGACATATGGAATCATACTTGCTGGAGAAGATGATACAAGCAGTAAATTAAATGGCATAGTTGATGCCTCATTTTCTGAGTCAACACCAAGTCATGCAAGTTTGGACATAGGCCATGGTATCCTCCTTTACTGCTAAGTTGATTCAGTATCTCGGTCTTTACCCCTTCCTTGGTACAAGGTTTCCAAAAACTAAGTAGAACAAATGGTTTTTTAGAAACCATTTGCCTTTACCATGTCCATAGTCGTCTTTGATAAAAAAAATATTACTATGGTAGTCTCACCACTGTTAGTCTATTTTCTTCATTGTTAAACAAAAAGAATATATAGTTCTTTCTTTTGAGAAAATTTAGAATTAATACATGAATTGTGCTTGCCTCACGCTTGATTAGACTTGTACAAAATTACTAGGAATTTCCAGCAGAATGTATGTGAGACTAATTTTTTGAAACAAAGTCTATCTAGCAACGTAAATCTTGTACAGGTAGATCCAAATTTTTTTATTTGTTGATTTTGAAAATTTGCAGATTATAGCTTGTCAACATCGGGCCAAACACCATAAACAGATGGAAGAGCTCAAATACCAATGTCCTGGCCAAACCATCTTCCACAGTACATTCACAACTTTCAGGGTCACCACCCATTTCAACAAATGTCCCCATACCAAGGGTACCTCTATCCTGGTATACATGTTCCTTCATATTATCCGGGGAATATGCAATGGCCTCTAAATATGGAAGACCCTCATTTTGTTCATGACCCTCATTTGCAAAGTACTTTGGCAAACTAAATGGTAAAAGTATAATTTGCAATGTGAAAGTATAATTGACATTTACCTTTAATGTTTGAAATTATTGTTTGAAAGAATTTTTATTGTGTGTGTTTCTTTCTTGTAACTTTAGTTGATTTTGATATGTGAAAACCTTGCAGGAAAGCTCCCTACACTTGTTACTCACCAGGAAACTCTTGAGTCAAAGGTTAAGGAGCCTAAGGCCATGGTTAAATTTCAACTTAAGAAGGTGCTCTGCATGGGAGTAGTTGTGGGGAATGTTAGTATGGAGGAAAAGCAAATCTTCCAAAATGTTCAACTGAGTGTTAATTTCCTTGTCTCTCTATTGAAAAAGAACTGGAAAAATGTGAGTAGTAGTCCACTATCAATATTTTGTTAACTCATTGCTTCTGGTGCCTTCTTTTTTGATGTGATTTTCTTAAAGTTATATGTTCTTGTTTCGGTTTTATTATTGATGTAATTAAAAAGCTCAGCTACTATAACAATAGTCTTCGATATCAGATGTGGCATGGATTGAATCCATGCTTATTTTAACATGCTTATCCCCTGGGTCGACGAATTGCGAAAACTCCGTGTCGCTGAGCTCCGCTGCGAGGTCCAACGCAGCGACGCTTCCATATCTAATTTCAGTATTTAACCTTTTCTTTTAATTTTTTTTGTTTCTGTGAAGGTCGTTGCAGTTGGAGGTGAAGAGGTTAGAGGAGGGGAAAGCGAAGGAGAAAGACGGAAATGACGACAAGAAACCAGATCTAGCGATTTCTGGCAAGAAACCAGATCTGGTTGTTTGTACTTTTGTTTTGTAGGTGACCTTTAGGGACCCAATGTAATGCCTCCTTTTACTCTCCCGTGCTTGATTGATTTTAGATGAAATCTTATGACCACTTTGGATTAGGATCAGTTTAGTTATAAGTTTTATGAAAATTCTTTTCGCTTTGCTTGCACATGTTACTAGTCGTTTATATTATAAACGAATTCTCTCTTCACGGTTTAATTATAGTGATCAAGTATAGTCCAACAATACAGACCAAAGTATAGTTCATTATACAGTCCCAAATACAAGCCAACGTAAAATACAAATAATTTAAATTCTAGTACAAATCATCAACACATCTTCATCATCTTTTCTTCAAAATCCTTTTCAGTTTATGCTCCACTGTTTTCCTGCTCGCCCAAATACATTGGGGTCATCACAGGTGTCAACCACAGACACAAACATAGGGTAAGTTTATGACAAACACAGTTTGAATAAAACATATATAACAAATTGAATAAACCACATATATAACAAAATACCTACGTAAACGATAATATTTATAAGACAATAACACAGAAGGTTCACCCACAGATTAAATTACCTCAGCACATGAATTAATTCATATCATTCACACAACATCCTCTCAACAGATAATTATTCCACAAGCTTATCATGTGATGTATAGAATGCATGCTTATCTTTTTATATGATGCATGACTGAGATCTCAGGTTCTCAACGTCTCAATAATTGTGGCCACAGTCAGATAACCCCACCCTCACCTTAGTGGAATGAACTTATCCATCCCGTCAGGGTAGCCCAGTGGCGCGTAGGATTATCACTCCCACCCATGTGATCATCATGGAGGTGTGGTCCTCACTGTCTCAACTACCCCCTAGTTAAAAACACGTATGGACTCAGTTTAGTTATCTGACACACCTCTTCATGAGGTTCGTCTCATCATCTGCGGATTAACCCCCGCTCGGGTATATGCTCAGGAAATGACATGAATAATTTATTTTATCATCTCGTTGATTTCTTTTTCTCATCACTTTCATCTCATCACTTTTCTCATCACTTTCATCTCATCACTTTTCTCATCACTTTCATTTCATTACTTTTATTTCGTTGGAGACCTTTCATCAAACACTTAGTGTGCTTTTAAGGAAACACTCAACAACACATGTAAGAACACACACTTATTTATTTAAAATATCCCACCATGCAAATATAATTCAATCCAATAATAAAGATTCACACTAATCAATTCTTAAATCTATTTCATTTATTAGAACAAATCATCAAACACATGGTGTGCAACTTGAAATCATAGAACTCTTCCAATAAAGCTACTTAAACCTTACTTTTTTTTAAAAAATTTAACATACTTTTAGGAATAAATAACATGTTTCGTCTAATCATCAAATTCAACATAGTAACATAGAAGAATCCTAACCATCATCAAAGTTATATCAACATATTCTTTTAATTTAAACAACTATTTTCTTAGCTATACTACCTCTACCTTTTTATTTCTTTTAACTTTCCTTTATTGAATTAAATTCAAATTAGTTATCCAATACTCCTTCCTTAATTTAAATCCAAGTTACTTAAACAAATAATCATTCAAGCTCTTCAAGACAAATTATCAAACACTTAGAATACCAAATTTAGTTTTTCATGAAATCATCTAAAAATCTTAACATAAGGCTTATTCAAACTTTGATTCTCATAAACTTCCCATACCTTGATTGGTTTCTTAAAATTGAACAATCCTTGCTCCCTTGACTCCTTGGCTTTCATGTGAACTTGACTAAAGTTGGTAGTGTGATTTCTCTTTTGTGAAAGTGATAACAAAAGGTGGTATAAGGTGGGGTACGGATGATGCCTTGAATTTGTGTCAACAAAGCTTAAAACAAAGGTCAAGTGGTGTGGCTTTAGGGAGTTGCACGGTCACTCACTCTTGGCTGACCCAAAAATGGTTTAGTCCAATTGCTTTTATAGGAAAGTCAAAATATCTTTTTTTCCTTCATGCTCCCTTCTCATTGGTTGGTTCTTGGACTAACTTGTTCCACACATTTTGCCTTCCCCCTTCTGGTGTACGGTTGGTTGTTGATGTAGTGATAAGGAAGACTCTTTTGTCTTGTTTGAGAAGCTAGCATTAATGTTAGATTCTCTTTGTCTCCTAATATCTCAAGCCATTATTCCTTCTTTCCACTAGTTTAACTCTCATTGGCTATTAAGTTCCTTCTTTGAATTTGCTACCACTTCCTTGTTTTAGCTTGTTTGTACGTGGATTTACTCATCTTGGAGAATAATTTTCGTGGTATAGCTAGTGTGTTCAAGATGCTTTATGTTTTCCTTTATTATTGATTTTTCTCCAAAACCCGTATTAGTAAAATACTCATTCTAAATTCGTTCACCGTTGGATCTTCTTAAAATTTTAATGGTATACTCCTAACTTACATATCTAACTTTTGACCGTTGAGATCTTATAAATAATGCTTCTAGCTGTCCGCGTATTTGGCCAAAAGAGACAAAATAAAATTTGCTTCAATTATCTCTTAAGTCATTTATGACTACTAGCTTATGTGTTTTGTTCTTATTGGTTAGTCAATAGCATGGCTTGTACCACACACTTCTCCTTCTCCTTCTTATTGCATGGTGACCATTAGCTTGGAGGAGGCCTTTCTTTACTTTATCTTATCTAAGAATCTAAGCATTTATGGTGGATTCCTTTTGTCTCCAATTATTCTTTAAGTCATCATTTCACTTTCCACTAGTCTAGTTTTCATTGGCTATTGATTTACTTCTTTGAATTGGCCCCCCCTTTCCTTATCTTGCTCAATTTCACGTGGACTTCATTGCATTGGCTACCAAGATTCTTTTTTTTTTTTCATATACTAGCAAAATTCTAATTTCTTATTGGTCCATATTGCCTTTAAAAATTACTAATCCAACTTACTAAATTAGTCTATTTATCCCATAATTAAGAGAAAACTCCATAGATTATATTTACACTTTTGTTGTAATTTTCTGATACCTGAGGTTGTCTAGATTGAGCTCTTTTCAAGATATTTTCCAAAATTCCTAAAAATCACAGATTATGATTTTCTGCCACCAACCATGTTGATAATTTGTTGTCTAAGAGTATTTTATCCCATCCTCAGGTTCCCACAAATTTCTAAGGTCATCTATTCCTTGTTTGACCTAAAGGGTATTTTGGTAATTTTACCCCTCACCCTAGGGGTAAAATCGCCATTTCTGAAAATGTTCAGGGAAACTCTGTAAGTATCACCCTAAGGGTATTCTGATTATTTTTCAAACATCCCAGAGTATTTGTAAAATTTCCTCCTTAAATATCTTACTAAAATACCTAGGGGTAATTTGGTCATTTTTCCCTAAATTTCTGTACTGCCTCTAATTAACATTTTACTCTAGTAATTGACTGTGATTCCCAAAATTTTGGGGTGTTACACCCAAATTCTGCAATAAGAGCTTGTCATAATCCCTATTCTGCAATAGGAGCATTCATGGAAATATGGTAAAGTTTTTTGCTTTCTCAACTTTCCAATTTTTACTTTATTTCAAATAATTTCTCCTAATTTAATTATCTCAACTCTGAAATGTCTTTCTAGGGATGAGGAAGTTTGCTTCTTTGTGGGGAAATTAGACATTCACTTGGAAAGTGCAATGTGTCTCATGCAGGTATGCTATAATTTTAATGCTTTTCATAAAATGCTTGTATTTTTAATTTTCAATTTTTAATAAGAGAATTGTGTCAAAACTGTATGAAGCATGGAAATTGTTAATTTTATAGTTTTTTTTTATTGAAATTCACATAATAGCAATGCTTGTGGTTTCTAATCTTATTAGTAGTAAACATCCAAGCTTGCCTAAATAAACATGGTATATATTATTATAGGCAATTGGTGAGATCTAATCCTAGTGATAGATATTTTTATTTTGCTCCATTAGCTAAGATATTTAGCCATTCTCTTAGATGATCCCTTCAACAACAAACCACTGGATATAATGATTTTTGATATCCTCCGTTACTCAAATGGAGATGGAGGGACCAAAATATTCTTAGCTGATCCTATAAAAGAATGCAACCCTTTGCGTTACACATTTATTCCATTCAGCAGTCCTTTGTAGACAGATCCAAATCCACCTTCTGACAGAAAGTTCTTAGGAGAAAATCCTTGTGTAGTAGTATGGAGCTCAGCATAACTGAAATGTCTCTTCAATCCAATGTTTGGTCGTCTATTTTTGCAAACAGAACAAAGTGGATTTGTAAATTCTTCCTCCATATGAGATGTTTCATTATTTCTACTGTGTTGCTCTTTTTTATTTACTTCTATTTGGCTCGTCTCTTCCCGAAATGTGAAACAGTGATTGATTCCCTGTTGTTTCTTGTTCTTTATTTGAATAAAACTTTCCCTCTTGGTATTGACAGCCATACCGCACAAGCACTTGAAACTAGAAGTGGAGACCTCTGTACTCCTCTGACCGGAAACTCTAGTATTATTTGTATTATTTGATTTATAATTATTACTACATTTGTTAATTGAAGTTTTAATCGACTATTGTGCAAATTTAATTTTGATTTAGTATTAAATAATTATTATTTTAATTTTAAAGTAAAAAGAATATAAATATCATAATATTAAAATAAATAATGTAGTATAAGTGATGTCATAGCAAATAAACAAACAGATGAAAAGAAAGAGAAAATTAGTACTATATGTTTATATCTATTAGTATATGACAAAATATTAAGAGTTAAAATTATAAATTTATTTATTAAATTTTTTTTATTTTCTTTATACAAAATTTAAGAATTTTTTGTTGCTGTATTTACATAACTATCACATCAACAGTAACATTTAATAAATAAAAAGGTGTATTATCCAAGAGTGGTAGATCACATATACTCTATGGGTTTATTTCTCTCTCATGATACCCTTCATTCAATAAATGAGAGAATAATCTTGAGTATGAAACTGTTCAATTTAGGGTTCTGTTTTTTGTTTCAAATCAAAAGTATGAAATTTAATTGTGGTGGATTTGGGCTTGCATTCATTAAAAGTATACTTATTGTTTTATTTTATAGTTTTGTCATATAATAAATTTTTAAAAAGATGAATCAAGTCTTGAATACTCATGTCAAATATAGAACTGAACTCAAATTTTATATTTCAAATAATCATGAGATACCCAGTATTTGAGTAAAAGCTAATTATAGGAAGTATAAGTTTTAGGTTTTTGTATCCTTTATACGAATGCTAATTAAATTGGTTCTTGAAATATTATCCACTCTTTTCATTTTACTGTTTGATTATTTTCCACCAAGACATGTTTTTACTTTGTAATATTGTAGAATATCTTGAATGAGTTTGGAGAAGGTTTGGATCATACAGTCCTTTCATTTGGTTTAGCTATAACCATTTATATGATGTGTGCTACCTGTTGCTATCCCTATTTCATCATTGATATTTTCTCTTATTATAAGTTAGGACTTATGCTTTTTAACTGTTATTAAGAAATTTATGAATTTACTTGGTTTGGTTCAAAATATCAAGATTGTTAAGTTTTGTATATTATTCAATATTCAATAATCCTTCCTTCAATTATATTATTTTTTCATAAAATTTAATAATAAAAAAATAAAAATATATTTAGTTTAATTTTCATTATTATATGACTTTTACCTATTGGATGTTGTAGGTATATGTTAATAACTTATACCTACAGTTGGATGTTGTAGGTATAAGTTAATGACTTATACCTACACCTAGAATAAATTGTAAGTACTACTTATAGTGACAAACAAATATAATCATAGGTAAATAAATGTCTGTAGGTAAAACCTGTACATACAGACTAATAACGTCACAATACGATCCCTCAAAGTTGACGGAAAAAGTGTCCGTAGGTAAATGTCAATTATACTTTTACCTACAAATTATTTACTTACAGTGACGGATATTGTTTATAGGTATAAGTCAATTTTGTTGTAGTGAGGCAAAAGCTTTACAGATTTGAACAAGTATGGTTGGACGACGAGGAATGTGTTCATATTGTGCACTCTTCGTGGATGAATGGAGGTAATGTTGCATCAAATTTGCTTCGTGTTGAGGGGTCTTTGGAGTTGTGGGGGAATACAAAATCTGAGAATATTATAAAACAAATAAAGGAAGGGAAGAAAAAGCTCCAGGATTTACAACACCAGTCCCAAATTAATGATTGTATATAAGCCACCACTGAAGCAGAAAAGGAGTTTGATAAACTTCTCTGGCAGGAGGAAATTTTCTGCGAGCAACGATAGAGAGCAAGTTGCTTGAACATGGAGATAAAAACACTAGTTATTTCTACACAAAGGAGAATTCGAAATACTATAGATAGGATCCAGGATGAGAATGAGAACATAGTGGATGATGAAGAGGACATAGCTGAGGTGTTGTCATCCCATTTCTCTTCTACTTTTTCTTCCTTGGATACAACTAATGTCCAAGAGGTGGCAAACTTTGTGGGGGCTAGAATTGATTCTCATTTGTTAGAAATCCTAAATGGGACTTTCTCGGCTGAGGAAGTGAGGGAAGCTTTGAAGAAGATGCATTCCACAAAGCCCAGGGGCCTGATGGCACACCGGCGTTGTTCTATAAGCATTTCTAGGAAGTGGTTGGTGATAATGTCACAAGATTATTCCTGGATATTCTAAATGGTGTAGTAGATCCAACATGTATTAATCAAACTTTCATTGCACCGATACCTAAGATTAAAAATCCTATCCAGGTTGGTGATTTTAGGCCTAATAGTCTATGCAATGCTGTTTTTAAGATAGTGACAAAACAATTGCAAATAGATTGAAAAAAATTCTACCTGGAATTGTAGGGGAGTGCCAAAGTGCTTTTGTGACTTGATGACTTATTACTAATAATACTCCCATTGCTTTTGAATGTTTCCATTATATGAGGACAAAAGATCATGGAAAAAAAAAGGTTATTTGAGCTTAAAGCTCTAAAATAAAGCCTGTGATTGGGGGGAATGAGTTTTCCTAGATAAAGGTGTTATTATCTATGGAGTTCCCCCAGTCACTGGGTTGATTTGATTATGGAATGTGTTAGCACTGTTTTTTTTTCTGCCCTTGTAAATCAAAGCCTCCACACTGAGTTTAAATCCCACAAATGTCCAAGACAAGGGGATCTGTAACACCCCGTATGCATCCAGCGTATTAACAATTACTTAATCAGATAAGCGCAGTAATTAATTTAATTAAAACCCACGGAAGCGATTACAAGACCTTATTCCTTGATTCATTATGTATGGTACGTACTTCAGTTAAATATACAAGACCAATACACTAAAGCCAGCCTCAACGATCCAAACAACAAAAGGAACGGCAGATACATCAACAATATCTATACAGATATATCAGGAGAATAAACCACATGTATATACATATATATATATATATATATACATCATCTCAACCACCCCTGTGGCGATACAAAAGAATAGGCATTCCTAGCCATGATCTCACAGATCACATCCTCACACGAGGGCATACAAAACCAGCAATGTTTATACATCATAAACATAAACATAACATCACATGTGTACACACACATCTTCCCTGAACCAGGGGTACAAAATACATCAACATAACCAAGGAGCCACCATGCTCTCAAAATGCTGCCAAGCAGCTACACAGGAACTGTCTCTACTGGGGCCTCCCGCCCTGAGACCTATCATCTATGCTAGATGAATCACCTGCAAAAACATAATCCCCACACGGGGTGAGATACACATCTCAGTAAGCTCAGGGCTCTTGGAGGCTTCTCCTCCCCCCCTGGCTCACTTCCATGATACACAACATCAAAGGCATCACAATCACTGACCTCCCGGCCCTCACAACAATACATAGCCATCATCTAGCTCTAATGTATATTCGCGGTACTATGCCACCACAAGATGCATCATCATCAGCATCTGGGACTCGCAGTCCCGAGTGCGAGACCGGAACTCACACCTGTGTCATCCCATCGAGAGCTACCCCTTTACACATGGATGCACGTATATGGCACCTCCGAGAATAGGCTTCAATCGCAACGGGACCACCTATCTCTTGGTCTAAAGGGATCATCATCACCCTTTATGTGAGCAAACCAAACTAGGAGTTGCGCTCTACTCCTAGGGAGGTCCATATCTATCTAACTGCCCAGAAGATCTATTCAACAGATAACCATACACAAAGCATAGAACAAGCATACATATTATCATGAGGAAAATTGTAACATCCAATTCAATGCATATGAATCATGTATGCAACCATCACTCCCTCGGAGTGTGGTGGAACTCAAGCAGTGGGAAACACTCCCAAGAACCACGAACTTACCTGGCAAAGCCGTGCTCTGCTGTTCAATCCTGGAACTGTGGTCTCCGCCACTGACACCATCAGTGTCACGCCCTATACAAAGGCACACAAGCATGAGTCAACAATCATCCTATCCGTACAAGGCATCTAATTGTACCAAAACACACGAAAAACAGAATCTGCTGCATAAAAATTATGTAGATTTTGTACCCACTTTGAAAAATCATAAGTCCT
The DNA here is from genome assembly GCA_013407115.1 of Glycine latifolia. Lineage (NCBI taxonomy): Eukaryota > Viridiplantae > Streptophyta > Magnoliopsida > Fabales > Fabaceae > Glycine > Glycine latifolia. Next base: position 8,669,209 of record CM023943.1, read on the forward strand.
TGTAGGAAGCTCCTAAAATCAAGGGAATTGAGAGACATCTAGATTTATCTCTCATCTTTCAAAAAAGACTGGTTTCATCCAATTTCATAAACCACAGCCTCTGTAACAATTAAATACTATAACTGTCACGCACTATATCAGTGCTGACAGCAGCATACCAGTCCAACCAGCCATTTTCAAACGTCTGCCTACACCAGGATATTCATCCAATTAACCTGATATTTTACAGGTATAAATTACACATATATATATTTCGATATCCACTAGAATCACTCAATTTGGATCATCCTAGACTAAGATAAAATTTCTGCAAGATTGCCCTCTGCACCAGTAAAATCTGCTAAAAACAGAGTATAACAGCCTGTTATACCTCTGCACCATAAAGTCTAGGGACCTCCAAAAATAGCACGAAAATTCCAGAATAGACCTAACTCTCTTAGCTTTCAAATGGCACCAATTTTAGACCATTTGGATGCCGATAGCTCCAGTTATGCAAAAAACACCAGAACTGACCAGATTGATGTTCTTGGCTGTTATGAACATGCATGTATGATTCATGCATGGAACACCATTTCAACCTTAAATCAACTTCTACACACTCCAAATCATACTTCAAAACTGTCTCACCCTCCCAATCCTCAACATTTATCAATCTCACTTCAACCCTAACTCTAACCTTAAGAATCAAGGAGAAATAGGAGGAGATTACAAACCTTAGAGTTCAATTGACCAAATTGGAGGGTGGACCAGCACTCTATGGCTTCCAATCGCGGTCCAGCGGCTCCGAACGGTGGTGGGAAGATTCAAAATCCACTCTTTTCCTCAAATCACTCACCACTAAAGCTCAATAACAACAAAGAACAACGAAAGAAGCTTTCTTCCTTGCTTGCTTCGTGTTTTCAGCCACTAATCAAGTGGGAGTGGCTAGAAAAGAGCTTGGGAGTGAAGGAGATTCATGGACAAGAAGGAAGAAGAAGCAGAAAAATGAGAGAGAGAACGTGGATATCAGGTTTTTAATCATGGGCCAGGGGTACATCCAGCAATTTACTTACTCACACCCTTATCTCGGACAAAGACCAAAATGCCCTTCCTTTCGTTAACCCTTTTAATTTTGCAAATATCACCCAATTTACATTAATTATAATTAGTGATATTACAGGATCCTTTATCCCTTTATTTATTCACTGTGTGCAACAACTTTATTAGCCATGTTACAGAAAACAGTGGAACAAGGGGTTATTCGTGGAATAAAAGTGGCTCCTTCTGGCCCTATGTTCTCACTTTTTTTTTGCATGTCAGTATTATTTTTGCCAGAGCAAATCCTGTGGAGGTATTCCATATTTCTCAAATCTTATGAGGAGGTTTTTGCGCAAAGAATCAATCTCAACAAATTTAAACTCATGTTAAGTTGTAGCTTGACACAATTTAGGTTGTGTTATTACAAAAGAGAGAAAGAGTAGATAAAAATAAAAAAGGGTAGAAATAGGTAAGAAATAAAATGATATGTAAAATGTTTGATTATAAAGAAATAGAGAAGCCATGATTTTAAGGTCTCCCCTTGTTGGAGTTAGAATTAAAACATTGGAAATTTTTTTAAAAGAAATTTGAATTACTCAAAGAAAATATTAGAAAAAAGAGTGGGGGTTTTATTTTTTTTATATGATAAGTTTGTTACATATTAGAAAAACATAATGTTCAAATTAAAGCTATAAAACTTCAAGAACATTTAAGTAAATTATCCAATAGCCACATGATTACAAGGTCACAGAGATTGCTATCACTTAAATACAGACAAACTTGAAACAATTGTCTCCGACAAGCCTACCCCTAACATAGTGTATACACAAAACAAAACAAGAACCAACACATAATAGTTAACGAACTCCTCCAGAGCAGAACACACATCCTCCAAGCCTAGCATCCTCTTGCGTCACTATACCCGAACTTCTTACTCTTATCAACTTCTATTGTTCATATATCATGCAACATAAAGAAAGGAAGGAGGAATGAGGTTTATGATAACATAAAGAATTAAAGAGAGAGGAACCACACATATAAAGACATAAGATCATTATATTTAATCAGCCTTACACACATACTAGTATAAAAGTCAAGTAGCATAAATAAGAATTACACAATTAAAATTTCAACGACATTTATACTCACTCACAGAAACATATGGACGTAATAATTGGTCTTTACTATAATCAAATCACAAGTCAGATATAAGAATCCACAATTTTACGCACTTATACCTATTCACTTACAACATGAATATGGCAAGGTATAACTTTAGGAAGAATTACTTTTTAGATTAATAGCTACTATCACGGGAATAATACTAGTCCATGATCCTCTCGATCTTTTCACGTGTAGAGCTCTTCACACTTTCGATCAGTGTATAGGTTGTCTGACCAACACGAATGACATCGTCAGCACGGTGTAGGGAATGGGGTCAGAACTCCAAATTGGCTAAATTTTACTGATTACACTCCGATCCTTGTCTGAGGGAGCAAAGATCTCTCACATGGAATGGGTAGTTGAATAGAAACCTGAGTTCTAAAGGCTCTTGAAGCTGGACAGTAAGCTGTCAAGGACATGCAATTAAGAAAAACAAGGCTTTGTTGAAAGAAGGAGCAAAGCCGTGAGTGAGAGAACCCGAGGGAGATAGAGAGTGACACAGTGTTGTGTGTGTAGCTAGCTCGTCCTCCACTTGAAGTAGATGAGAATGAGCTTGTGTGGAAGAGGGGCTTGCCGTTTTAGTTGTTGGCTTGCTCGAAAGAAACCCCAACTGCAAAAATGGAACTATGGCTATGGCATTTGTGTTTCTCTTTTGCTTCTTTTCTTTTGTTTCCCAGGGATATAAGGTAATTTTAAATGTTAAATGAAATGCTATCGGGAAAGAAATTGGAAGTTAGTGAATCATCAGGGTGCTTTAATATAAGTTGAATATATTTTTATTGAACGAGGACACAGATAACAATTTAAATTGCTATAAGTAGTTATAATTGAATTAAATAGAGGTGGAATTTATTGGTATAGCAACTTTTAAGACACTTAAATATAATTTGAAAGGATACAGAAATATAGAAATAATTCTTTTGAACTATTGAGATTGCTATGACTTTTGAAAAACTCAGGGAATAGAGAATGTGCTCTAATTGATCACGACACTAGACAATGTAAAATGTTTGATTCTCACAATGTATATTAGTAAAACAAATAATATAATCATAGTCAATCACTATTTTATTTTATTTTATTATTATTATTATAATATTTGTTTACATGACAAACCAACAATCAAGTATATATAAATAATATACATTGTATCTTCTAAGCTAATACCTCAAAACTGGATATTACAATGACGAGAAACTGAGAAAGATACATAAATGAATGGAAATAAATACATGTGAATCCCACCATTTTTGTAACTTATTTCCATCTTATATTTCCTCTATCAAAGACTCAATTATTTTCATCCCCCTATATTAATTATATCTTCAAAACCAAACACAGCCCATGGTATTATCTACAAATCCCAATAAAGAACAAAAAGAAAATGTTTACAACCTTTTTTGAGTTTAATTAGACAACTCATTACTCGCAGCTTAAAGAGACGATCATTACATGTGTATAATTTAAAAAGGAAATTCAAAAATATAAATATTATAACTGTATAAGTCTAGATATTTTGACGTATTACGACGAGCTTAAGTTTATTTTCGCATTCTTTATTTTTTTTATTTTAAATGCTGCTTTTTTCCACTCTCATACACTGTCATGTAGAATAGTACTTGCAAATAAAATCAAAATAGTTCTAAATCAACATATTTTCTGCATATGAAAATTCCCCTTTCCACTATGAAATCAGCACTAATAATAGGTCTCTGACTCTACTATCACATTTCCTCAATATTATCTACATTAATTGACAGAATGCACCCTCTGCTAAGATGATTGTAGATGTGCAGACTAGCATAAACATATTTTTCCTAAGGTGCTTTCTTTTTAAGTTTATTAATTAACCATATCTCATGAAAAAGACTGATAATTTGAACATTCATCAAAAGATGAAAACTTTATTGAATAAATTTAGTAAAACAAATAAACTACAAATATGCCCTAGTCCTGCCTTGGTTAGTTGAATTCACCAAGGATGATTGACATTTCAGGAGCCAAGCTGAAATGCATTTTAAAGCTACAACATAAAAATCAGGAATCACCAATGTTTCAAAATAATCTCAGCTTCATTTAGAAGTGGTTGTAGATGCTGAGTTCAAGTTGATAGGAGAATTGTCTGCTTGATGCACATTAACAGAACTTTCTGTAACAGCATTCTCAAGCAAAACTTCTTGTTGCAGTGCTTTCAACATCTCCTTCAAAGTTTTCTCTTCTTCCATCATCTCAGATTCATTCAGATTGATTTCAGCGTTGTCAACTTGATGCTTACTTGCATTTTTTTCAGCTTCAACCTGTTGAAGCGTAGCTTGTTTCTCCAGTGCCTGCATCATCATCTCTGAAGTTCTCTCTTCCCCTTGTAGTTGCATTTTCATTATAATCTCAGCTTCCTTGTCTAGAGGCTTGAAATAGTCTTCAATGGCTGCCTCCTGCACAAAATGTGCATCTTGTCATGCAACAAATTTGAGTGTCACAAATGAAACAACCATATATTAAGGAAAAGAAATCAAATAGCATGTAAGAACTTCAATATAATAGACAAATATTTTAATTAAGATAATCATGACATAAGGCAAATGTTTCCATCCCAAAAGAAAAAAAAATGAAAGAATATGAATCATCCAATTTTGCCATCAACAAAAGTTCTCAATGCATATTTAAATCCTAAATTCCCAAAATTATATAGTTTTCCTTGATAACACAACTTACTGTTTCTTCCAACTTCTTATTCAAAGCTTTCATCTCTTCAACCATTCGCCGAACCTCGGATAAAATAATCTGCTCAGGTACTTTATTTATGGCCGCTTTCCTTGCTTGTACCTTTTTCATGGGAAAATGATAAGAACAGAGAAAATGGAACAAAATAGAAAAGATGAAATAGAAATTTTATACAATTAAATTGAGATATAATTACAACACAGGTTTTCGAGACCCTGCCTCTCCATAATTCAGACTTATCCTTCTTTATTTTTCCTCCCTCCTTCCTAATCTGGTTTACTTCTATTTATACTGCATCTAACATCTATTCATAATCAACACAATTGTTCAGAATGGTAGTGACTCTTCTCATTTGTAACTGCTCCAGATCTGATGTTGTTTTGGCTCCAAGGGTTGCGCCCTTTCTCCACCAGTTGCACCCTCCTGAGTCGCATTTCCTGGCCCCAAAGGGTGCGTCTCTGCACCAAGGGTCATGTCCCCTTGATTTGCATCTCTTGACCTTGCACCTTCCTTAGTCGCACTTCCTGGCCCCAAAGGGTGCGTCTCTGCACCAAGGGTCATGTCCCCTTGATT
>CM023943.1:8706818-8724598 GCA_013407115.1 Glycine latifolia
GGTGTTGATGAACCCTTGAGACATATGTATATGTGGTGATATGGCTTAAGAGCTGTGATGGTTAACTTGTAATGCCAATTTTGATATTATATGCATGGAAGTGAACCAGGGGAAGGAAAGACCTCCAAGGACCTTGAGTTTACTGAGATTATTATCTCACCCCTGTTGGGGGTTATGTTTTGGAGGTGATACTCAGGGAGCTGCTGAGAGATCCCAGGGAAAAAGGCCCGAGCAGGGATAGGTTCTGTGAGAACCTTAGGCATAGGGTTAAGAGCATGTTAGCTCTACATTTTGATATATGCCTATTGTTTTGTACCCTGATAGGGATTTTGTATAGTTTTGAGATATACAATGTATATTATGAGAATTCACCATATATGATGTACAGTGGGTGTTGTTAATGACGGTTGATGATGTCATTTTGTTTATCGCTTCCGAATTAATTATCTGTGATAATTGTTGCGCTTAATGACCATAAATCAATGTTAATGAACCAGATGCATACGAGGTGTTACATTTTATGGTATCAGAGCAGTTTCATAGGGAAGCGTTATGTATGGTGAATTGTGTGTGGTTCACTGCTGTTTTAAGTGCTCATTATGACTATTGCATGTGTGGTCATTGAGTGTGGGCCTGATCAACTCACCCTTTTGTGTGACATGTGCAGTGCCATGGTGAGGACCCAGAACAATAGTGGGATGACGGGTGCAGATGGGCAACCCGACCCAGTGACAACCGCCTTGGCAGCTATGCAGCATGAGATGGCTGCTAACAGGCAGGCGAATGAGGCCTTGTTGAAGGCCAATGAAGAGTTGATGGCAGAGTTGAGATCTCTACGGAGAAAGGACAGAGTACCTTCTCTATCACCTACTTATGAGGGCAAAGGTAGTCGCCACCAGGGTGGAGGTAGCCGTCGTTCTGATGGGCCTAGCCACCACGGAGGGGACCGATTGTCCTAATCTGAGGTTGATGAGGATACAGCTGCTAGAGGGAAGATGCTCATTACTTTTCGTAAGCATGACCCTTTAGCCTTTCATGGGGAGTATGATCCCATTGCTGCTATTAGATGGCTATAGGCCTTAGAGAAGATTTTCATTGTGATGGAGTGTTCAGACCATCAGAGACTTCTCTATGCCACATACATGCTTCAGGGAGATGCTCATGAGTGGTGGGTTACCACTTCAGAGTTGATGAGAGGCCAGGGTGAGGCTGTTACCTGGCAAGCTTTTAAGGCCCAGTTCCTAGATAGATACTTCCCTAGAGATGCCAGAGAGCAGAAGCAGGCCGAGTTTGAGGGCCTTGTCCAGGGACAAATGACAGTAGATGAGTATTTGGCCAAGTTTAATGAGTTGGCTAAATATGCTCATTTCAGGAGGGCTCTACCTGATGCATAGGTTTTTGTAGCTAAGTTCCAGAGGGGACTTAGAGAGAGTATTGAGGAGAAGATAGCTGGTAGTGGGTCCAGAGATTTAGGCAGTCTGGTGAGACAGTGCCGACAGGTGGAGGATATGATCAGGAGGCGCAGTTGCCTACTTCCTCTGTGAGACAGGAGATGAGGAGACCCAGTGGTCCAGGCCCGTCCATGAAGGGCAAGGGCGGAGATTTGAGGGTCTCTTCTCTAGCAGACAGATTCAAGAAGGGACCCAGTCAGAGAGGAGTGCCATAGAGACCAGGTCCACGTCCCAAATGTGCTAGTTGTGGGCGGAATCATTGGGGAGTGTGTTCCACTGGTCAGCTGGTATGTTACAGATGTGGCAAGCATGACCACTATGCTAGAGAGTGTCCACAGGTGGGCAGCCAAGCGGTAGCTGCTCCTGTGATTTCAATAGCACCCCCCACAGGACGAGTCTACACAGTGGATGCTAGAGAGGCAGCCAAAGCTCCTGACTTGATCAGAGGTATTATTCTGATAGATGTGTATGATGTGAGGGTCTTGTTTGAATCTGGAGCTACTCATTCTTTCATTAGTGATCGCACTGCTTTAGGACTGAACTTGCCAATGTTCAAACTTTCTTCTTCTATGGAGGTTACCACCGCCTCTAGAGAGCAGTGTAGAGTGGATATGTGCTGCAGAGATGTGTATTTTCAATTTGAGGGCCGGGAGTATAGTGTTGATCTATATTGCCTTGCGATGCCTACCCTTTAGATTATATTGGGTATGGATTGGTTGGCCAAGTATGGCATTATGCTAGATTGTTGCTATAAGAATGTTGTGGTGCCTTCAGATGGAGTCAGCTCGAGTTCCACTTCATTTCTCTCAGTCTTGCAGGTTCGCAAAGAACTGAAGGGAGGAGCTCAGGGCTATCTGTTGTTGAGTACAGCAGATGAGAGACAGGGGGTGGATATGTCAAAGATTTCGGTGGTGAGTGAGTTTGTTGATGTGTTTCCAGATGAGATTACACAACTTCCACCGGGTAGGGGGATTGAATTCTCCATTGACTTGGTTCCAGGTGTGGGACCCATATCCATAGCTCCTTACCGCATGTCTCCTTTAGAGTTAAAGGAGCTGAAGGTACAGATTGAGGACTTGTTGTCCAAAGAGTTTATTAGACCGAGTGTGTCACCGTGGGGAGCACCGGTTTTTTTTGTGAAGAAGAAGGATGGGAGTATGAGATTATGTGTGGATTACAGGCAGTTGAATAAGGTTTCTATAAAGAATAAGTATCATTTGCCTCGAATTGATGATTTACTTGATCAGTTGAGGGGAGCTTGTGTGTTCTCCAAGATAGACCTACAATCCGGATATCACCAGATTCGGATTAAGCTTGAGGACATACCGAAGACAGCTTTCAGATCTCGGTATGTTCATTATGAGTATCAGGTTATTCCCTTTGGTTTGACGAATGCCCCAGCAGTGTTCATGAATTATATGAACAGGGTGTTCAGACCTTACTTGGATCAGTTTGTAGTGGTGTTTATTGATGATATACTAATCTACTCTAGGACGGAGACAGAGCATGCTGAACACCTCAGGATTGTTCTTCAGACATTGAGGAATGATCAGTTGTATGCTAAATTGTCGAAGTGTGAGTTTTGGCTATCAGAGGTGAAATTTCTTGGTCATGTAATTTCTGCAGCTGGGGTAGCAGTTGATCCCAGTAAGATAGGGGCTGTGATGTCTTGGGAGAGGCCCAAGAATGTTTCAGAGATCCATAGTTTCCTTGGTCTAGCAGGTTAGTACCGGAGGTTCATTCAGGGGTTCTCACAGATGGTGTTACCTTTGACCTGCCTTACCAGGAAAGGTAGCCCATTTGTTTGGACTCATGAATGTGAGGAGTGTTTCCTGAGATTGAAGGAAAAGTTGACCACAGCTCCAGTGTTGACTCTTCCTGATCCTGAGGGATGTTTTGAGGTTTATTATGATGCTTCCAAGAAGGGACTTGGATGTGTGTTGATGCAGGAGAAGAGGGTAGTTGCCTATGCATCTAGGCAGCTGAAGCCTCATGAGGAGAATTATCCTACACATGATTTAGAGCTTGCAGCGATTGTCTTTGCTCTAAAGATTTGGAGGCATTACCTGTATGGTGCCAAGTTGGTGGTATTCAGTGACCACAAGAGTCTCAAGTATCTTTTTGATCAGAAGGAGTTGAATATGAGACAGAGACGGTGAATGGAGTTCCTCAAAGATTATGACTTTGAGTTGAGATACCATCCAGGCAAGGCGAATGTTGTTGCTGATGCCTTGAGCAGGAAGCATGTGAGTGTTGCCTGCATGATGATCTCAGACTGTGAGTTGATAGAGCAGTTTAGAGATATGCATCTGACTGTGACATAGGGTGCTAGTGGTCTTGAGTTGAGAGAGATCAAAGTTGATAATGATTTGATATGGAGGATCTGAGAAGCTCATAAGTAGGATGATGCTGTGAGGGCCATGATTGGTCAGCAGGATGTTTCTTGGGAGACTCATGACTTGGTGTTGTACCAAGATCGGATCGTTGTGCCTAAGGGCGAGTTGGTGGCTGCAATTCTGTCTGAGGCTCATAAGGGCCAGTTTAGTATTCATCCAGGTGCTACCAAGATGTATCAGGACCTTCGGAGGAGATTTTGGTGGCCAGGGATGAAGAGAGACATAGCTGAGTATGTGTCTAAGTGTCTGGTATGTCAGAAGGTGAAGATTGAGCACCAGAGACCGTCAGGTTTGCTACAGCCTTTACAGATTCCTGAGTGGAAGTGGGATAGCATTTCCATGGATTTTGTAGTTGGATTGCCAAGGACTCAGACTGGATGTGATTCCAATTGGGTGATTGTAGACAGACTGACTAAGTCTGCTCATTTCTTACCTGTTCGGACTGATTATACTGCTGAGAGGTTGGCTCAGCTATATGTCACAGAGATTGTTAGATTACATGGTGTCCCAGAGAGTATTGTCAGTGATAGAGATCCGAAGTTCACTTCTAGATTTTGGAGTGCGCTTCAAGAGGCTTTTGGGACACAGTTGAGGCTTAGTACAGCTTGCCACCCACAGACGGATGGTCAGACAGGGAGGACTATCTAGACCCTGGAGGATATGTTGAGAGCTTGTGCTTTGGAGCAGGGTACTAGGTGGGATAAGTATCTACCTCTGGTGGAGTTCTCGTACAATAATAGTTTTCATGCTAGTTTGGGCATGGCACCTTATGAGACACTGTATGGCCGGAGGTGCAGGACTCCTGTTTGTTGGACTGAGGTGGGGGAGAGACAGCTTCTTGGACCTGAGATGGTTCAGGAGACTACTGAGCAGATCCGGTTGATCAGAGATAAGTTGTTAAAGGCTCAGAGTTGGTAGAAGAGTTATTATGATCATAAACACAGGCCGCTACAGTTTGATGAGGGCGACCATGTGTTTCTGAGGCTGTCTCCAGTCACTGGTGTTGGATGGGCATTGGGTGTGAGGAAGCTTAGTCCTAGGTTCATTGGTCCTTACCAGATTCTCTAGAGGGTAGGGCCAGTGGCTTACAGGCTAGCTTTGCCTCCCCAATTGTCAGGGCTGCATGATGTTTTCCACATGTCTCAGTTGAGGAGGTATGTGCTAGATCCTTCGCACGTGGTGGAGCCTGACACTATTCAGATTAGGGAGAATCTGACTTGTCCTACATGACCAGTGCGGATTCTTGACAGGATGGAGAAGCAGATTAGGAGTAGAATCATCCCCATAGTCAAAGTCCAGTGGGATGGAAGGATACCTGAGGAGGCAACTTGGGAGCAAGAGCAGGAGCTTTTGCAGCTATACCCCGAGTTGATTACAAGGTATGAACTCAAATTTTGCAGTCAAAATTCTTAAAAATGGAGGTTGAATATAATAACCCAGAATGGCCCTGGAGACCCCCAGGTTCGAATATCTGGCGTGATTAGCGTCAGATATGGCGCGGTTAGCGCCAGAATTCTCCAGAAAGCCATTTCTTGCGCATTCTTCGCGTGATTAGCATGGGGACGGTGCTGTTAGCGTGGGAACATGGACTAGGAGCCTATAAAAGGCCATTTTTACGAAATTCAGGCCAAAAATCGCTTCCCCCATTCTTCCTCGAGCCATTCTGCTATTGAAGACTTAGAGGACCTTCATATCTTCTCCATTATTCATCTAAACACTTCCTACCCAACTAGAAAGTTGATTAGAACTCCTTCATGAGCTAGATTCCAGCTTCAATTTCTCGAGAGAATCATCAATTGGAGAAATCCCGTTCTCTAGGGAACTTTGGGAAAACTGAGTTTGGAAGGGAAAGAAGGCGATTCAAGGACGCCAAAGCTTGGAGAAGTGATCCTCCAACCTTCCTCGACTATTTAGAGGTAAGAAACTCGAGTTTTACCGATTGAATTGTGAAATGGTTCTTGGGATGAATAGTGACCCATTTGTGATAGGGCTGGAATTAGGCTTGCATTCTTTAGAAAAGTACGCTCAGGAGGTTGTTCTGATGAATACTGAGCTTTGAATCATGACTATTGATGAAGTTTTGTTTTGACTCTGATATAAGTATAAGTAGGAAGAATGATGATTAAATGGAGGGTATCATGACATGTGTGAGCATATGTGCTTTAACTAAAAGTGTTCATGAGACTGTATAGAAGATGAGTAAGCGTTGAATTGATTGTGTTGGATCACTTGGTTATTCTTGAAATACAAAGGGGTTAAGCAATTGTATGCTTTGAAGTAGCTTATGCATAGTCTTAGAGAGACTCTAGTGCCTTGGTTAGGCTGAGATAGATCCTGTTGAGGGTCTATGAACCGCGAATAGGGTCTGTGAACCGTGAATAAGGTGGTTAGCTCTGATAACCCTAAGATAGAGAACAGAGAGGTTGTAATGGAAATGAATAGCGTTTCCTTTCATTCTAACGGTTGAGGACCGTTATTGATTGATTGTTTGTATGCCTTGTGTAGGGCATGATACAGACATTGTTGGTGGTTGTGACCACGAAGCCGGGAGAGCCGGTGTAGCACTGAGAGCAGGTAAGCTCTTTGTTCTTGGGAGCGTTTCCCCTTGATTGTGTTCCACGATACTCCAGAGGGAGTGATGGTTATTGTATGAATTGATGCATGTATATTGAAATTGTGTGTTACTATTCTGATTGGAATCATGTACTTGATATACATGGATTAAGGCTATGTGTTTTGATTAAGGAGATTTCTCTGGCCAGTAGAATAGAATAGAATATATATATATATATGTTTGAGTAAGACCTGATGAGAAATGTGCCCATATAGATGGATGTAGCTTCCTCAGGTTAATGATAGAAAGTCCTGATGAGAAATGTGCCCATATAGATGGATGTAGCTTCCTCAGGCAAATAATAGGAAGTCCTGATGAGAAAAGTGCCCACATAGGTGGATGTAGCTTCCTCAGGCATTGATAAATGATATAGATACAGATGTGCCATGTACATGTGATGTGTTTTAATAGTCTGATGGCTAAATGATAATGATGTATGTTATAAAAAGGGTGTTGATGAACCCTTGAGACATATGTATATGTGGTGATATGGCTTGAGAGCTGTGATGGCTAGTTTGTAATGCCAATTTTGATATTATATGCATGGAAGTGAATCAGGGGGAGGAAAGACCTCCAAGAACCCTGAGTTTACTGAGATTGTTATCTCACCCCTGTTGGGGGTTATGTTTTGCAGGTGATATTCAGGGAGCTGCTGAGAGATCCCAGGGCAAGAAGCCCGAGTAGGGATAGGTTCTGTGAGAACCTTAGGCATAGGGTTGAGAGCATGTTAGCTCTACATTTTTATGCCTATTGTTTTGTACCCTGAGAGGGATTTGTATAGTTTTGTTATGTATACACATTGTATATTATGAGAATTCACCATATATGATGTATAGTTGATGTTGTTAATGACGTTTAATGACGTCATTTTGTTTATCGCTTCTGAATTGATAATCTGTGATAATTGCTGTGTTTAACGACCATAAATCAATGTTAATGAACCGGATGCATGCGGGGCGTTACAGTACCTGTGATGATCGCGAAGTTTCGTTAGTGTGAGCAGATGAGCAGCAGTAGGTGACCTTGGAGGGAGATATTCTTTTTGGGTGGAGCCGCCAAGCCAACATGATGACGTTGGATTTCTTTTTGGAGAAAAAGTTGTGTTTTGTTAATCAACTCTTTCTTAGTTAGTTCTTTGACTTTTTGTTAGATATGTAATTTCAGGTGTATATACATGTAAAGCTAAAGGAAGTTCTAACATGTGGATGACATGTACTGATTTTATATATATGTACATATGTGTTTAAATATGTAATTGTAATACGTGTATGATAATTGTATTATCGCGAAAAAAAATTTACCATCATTTTCATAATCAAATTAATGAAGTTTTTAATTAAAAATTAAGTTTTGTACGGTAAGAGTTATTGATATAGTAGCAACGAGACGGGTCGTTACACAAACCATTGCAAACTCCATATTAACATTCATTTTTCCAAATGGATCAATGAAACACAACGAAACAGGTGTTTGTTTTCAATGTCCTACACCAATACCAATGCGAGTTCCTAATCAGTGTTCTTTTCAGACACTCAAAAGTAGGATGCACAACACCCTTCAGCTAAGCAATGACCAATTTGTTGATGAAATCTACTACCGACAGCCATCGCTAGATGTAGGTGAGCAATATTTTTTTCGTTCTCTGCAACTAAAAAATGATGACGATGTTTGCACAATGTTAATGTGCAATGAACAATACCCGTGTGTTGGCCCTATAGAAATTTTATGTACCATCAACAAAACACTCGATGGTATACTCAACCTACTTCGATCCACCATCGTCCCCACACATGATGCAATGCTATATTACAACGGCAAGTGGAACATACCACGACAAGCCAATTTTGTGGGTTATTCCTTCACTGGAACAAATCCAATAAGGCTTGAAATTCCTTTAGGATGCAACATTGAAACACTCAAGGATGTCATCAAGCAAGTTGCGCCTGTTGGGGTTCCCCCTTATGGAATTCACAACTCACAGGTGGTAAGAAAATTATTTTTCCGACATCCAGCCCATGCAAAATATTCAGACTACACAATCGAATACCACATAATAGAGTTGACAAGCGATGAAGACGTGTTAAAGATGTTAGCAGAATCCAACTACTGGAAATGTTTGTCCAATAGAGATTTTAGCTATTTTTAACAAACCAGTTACCCAAGTGGAAGAAGACATGTCTGCTGCAGATGTTGGGCATCATGCTCAGTAGACCGATTCAAATGGAACAACACATGGTCGCTGCATAACATCTTTGAAAGTATGATTAGTGTGATTTTTTTATCGTATTTCAGTTTTTATTGTTATTTTGATTTTATTAAGTAGCGTTTATTAAGTTTGGTTATTTTCAATTGTTATTGTTATTTCAATTGTAGGTTCCGTTATTTTTGTTTTATTAAGTTGTGTTCATTGTCGTTTATATGTCTATCTCTAATCTCAATTACTGTTATTCACGGTGTTTTTAATTATTATTATGTCCGGCTTACATGTGTTTAAATGCTACTTAGAATTGAAAATTTCCCCCAAAAAGCCCTATTTTTTTTAAAAAACAAACACATATACAAATTGGCAAATGATTAATGTCTAAACACATATACTACTATTTAAAGAAACATCATTACAAAATCATGGAATAGCACCACGATTAGGACAAGCTCTCCGATTATGTCCAACTTGCTTGCAAATACCGTATTTGACGCGTCTTTGACTTGTCTCGACTTCGTCCATCTTGTTACGTATTCTAGTGGACCTTGGACGACCCTTTGCACGCAACATATGCCTGTTAGGTATGACAACTGGATCTTCACTCGGTGGAATAGCACGTTCATTATCAATTGGCTGCCATGGCAATGAGTAAGCCTTAACCAAATTACTTACCAGGAAGACATCATCCACATACTGAAAAAGATTATGACAAACATGTAAAGCAGCGGCTGGGACGTGACTACATGGATATTTGAAGGCCTTAAACTTGCCACATTGACAAGAATGCTCTGCAAGGTTGACTGAATATGACCTATCTCAGCCCTCGTCCACCTCAAATAATGTTTGATCAACATTATATGTGCGTACATGGTGGCCTGTAGCAAGGGACTGATTATGCCTCATAGCATCAACCAGATTTTTGCAATGCCATTGTGAATGGTGAACTTGTGAAGCAGCTGCCTGACCCCTGCATACAAAATAATGAACCAATCTGCTATACATGTGCTTTACTAGAGTTGTGATAGGCATGTTTCTTGCTCCCTTTAACATCCTGTTTACTGATTCAGACAAGTTTGTTGTCATATGGCCAAATCTTCTCTCATCTACATCATATGCACGTGTTCACTTTTCCTTAGGGATGCTATCAATCCATTCTGCAACCTCATGACTCGTATCACGAAATCGTGCAAACACTATCTCAAAATCAACCATAGAGGGAGTATAACCTGCAAAAGAATCATACCATTAACACTATTCCAGTTATAGATATATCCATGAGTATATATTCAAAATAGTTGTTAAGCATACCTTTGATGAAAATTACTAGCAATATGATGAAGGCAAAACACGTGATGCGCATAAGGTGGTTGCCAACCAGCATGATTATTCACAGCTGATAATATGCTCCGGTGCCTATCTGAAATGAGATATATGTTTTGCCTTTGGGTAACGTGGAAGCGAATGTTAGCAATGAAGTATTTCCAGGCTTCCAAAGTCTCCCCCTCAACAATGGCAAATGCTAGTTGCAGACATTCATTATTTCCATCCTGAGTCATGGTAATCAACAATTTCCTTTTATACTTGCCATACAAATGAGTCCCATCAATTTGAATCATGGGTTTGCAAAAATTAAAAGCCTCGCAACACTGTCTGAAAGTCCAAAAAATGCAATGAAACGCACGCTTTGCCCGTATCAATCAATGTCCCACAAAATACTCGTTTGTTTGAATATCATAAAAAGAACTTGGTGAAAAACGAAGCATATAGCGACACCACCTAGGCAAAAATGCATAAGATTCTTCCCAATCCCCATAAATCATTGCCATTGCTTTCTGCTTCGCATACCATGCCTTTCGATATGAAACTTTAAACCCATACGAATGGCTAATCCTCTTCTGAACCAATGCAATTGACACAGACGGTTCCTCCTTAATCATTCCTGACAATGATATTGTAACATTCACATTAACAACACACCTTCAAGAACCATTATTAAAGACATAAAGAGGAAATTAAATAAAAACATACCTGCTACAAGTGAAGCAATAACATCAGCATCAAGCTATCTGTAACCCAGTGTAATATGGTCATTCAGACAATTGTGTTTTCCACCCCATTTTGAAACAAGCCACTTCTCACCGTACGCTGGTTTCATTACCCTAACCCTCCAGGGGCAACCCTCGTTATGAGCAATACACCTCATGCTTATTAAGTTAGGCTTGCTCTCAATCACAAATGCTTCTTGATGCTCCTTCATAAGGTTCAGCTTAATTGCTAATTGTGCGTCCTTTTTGGAGTCAAATTTCTGTTTAACAAATAACTCATCCCCTAATTGCCATGGACCCTGCACTGAACCCGAACCCGAAGCAGAACCGGTAAAAGATTGTTCTTCACTTGGATGATTCCAATCAATATATGTGTGATGTGGAATTCCATCCCAATAAGGAATGAGCTCACCACCTGCACATACAAAATCAATTTAATAAACATATCAACCAAATAAAATATTATAACATAGAAATATAAATATATTACTACATTTTCATTCATTTCATTCATCTAACATACTTTCAACAGGTTGTTCAGGTTGAGTAGATCCAATGTCCGAATGATGACTGATTTGAGATGAGCACTATCTTCTTGAAATTCAGTCGCATGCACACCACAATCCTCATCATTATCTGACGCACTACCATCCTCCTCAAGAAGATGATCTTCTATTGCAATATTTTCATCATCATCATCCTCTTCATCATCATCCCTAACGCAAGTTGGGTCATGTTCATATTCCTCAGACATGTTTACAACTAGACCAACATATGATGATCTATTATGTGCAAAATTGAAAGCAACTGACCTCATGGGTAAAACAACATCCTCTGCTCCAATAAAATCCACGTACAACTCTACAAAATCCTTCGTTGCCTGCTTAAAAAATTCTTCCATTACCAATTCTATGTCTTCATCATCCACAACTGGAAAACCCATGTATTGTTCACGTTGCCATAATCTTGCCGTCAGCAAAATGATACATTGGTTGTCTAGCAGACCTAATTTTTGTCATATTTTCTGATGTAATTCACCCAGTGTTGAGCTTCGCTTGATTCGTGTCTGCCTTTTCTCCCCTTCAAAAACAACACCTCGTCACCCTTCAACTTTCATTCTATTAAAAAATAACACAACACGAACACACTCCTCACCACCTGAACGCATTTATTGCCGTCAACAATATTCCTACAAATGACTATCTTAATATAAATAAATCAATATTACATAAATAATTAAATACCTTCAAATTAAAGTACATTACAATTAATTATCCTAAATAAATCAAAATTATAATTAATAATTTAATACCCTTACTTAATACTTCCTATTTATCAAAATATAAACTAAACTAGACTATAACTTTAATAAAATAGTCCTAACTAAACTAAACTAAATAACTTTAGTAAAATTATTCTAAATTAAACACTAAACTAAACTAAACCATAAACACTAAACCATACACTATAAATCCTACCACTTAACCCCTAAACCCTAAACCCTAACCCTAAACTAACATATCTAAAATAATTCTACATAACAGTCTCTAACCATTTTCTACGAAGCTAACATCTACGTCGATAAAAATTACCTACGTCACTAACATTTCTAATTCAATAATATTCAAAATTATTAAATTCACTTACTTGTTGGCAGAGCTTTGCTGCAGAGATAACTCACTCCCAAACTTTGGAGAAAAACTTCAAAAACTTTTAGGAAAAAGGTGAAATGGTAAATGTGTGAAAAAAGTAAATTTTTTTTGGCTTTCATAGGGACCAAACACGCCCAAAATGGGCGTGACTGGTCACGCCCAATTTAGGCATGACTGGTCATGTGTGACTGCCCCCTTAGTCACGCCTAAATTGGGCGTGACCAGTCAAGCCCATTTTGGGCATGTTTGGCTACCCCATATTAGTAAATAGTTTGCAAACTACACCAAAATCGTAATTATTTATTAAAAATGTATATTTTGGTTTTTTTTGCCCATGTTTTCATGTACACATTTTGTTGGATTAAATTACCCTTCAATTATTATAATAACTACACACTCATGCTTAATATTTTAACTGTTACCCCTTCATCTATAACTATAAAAGCAACAACATGTTTTCGTGTACACATTATTGGATGAATTTACCCTTCAACTATTATAGTTACTACACATGCTTAATATTTTACAGCTACCCCTACATTAAATAAATTTCTTTTATATGCAATTTTTTTCAATTTTTTTTGTCCCTCAACTGGTAGCGCAACCACCCAATACTACTCTGTTTAATTGTTATGTGGAAAAGAAACTACCCATTCTGGTTTAATTTTGATTCCCCTACTTATTTCAGTCATGAGTGAGAGAGAGGAGGGATGGAGAGAGGTTCGACGACGACACCATCAAAGTCAAAGCTCCAAGGTCAGATGGTGGGTCATCCATATAAGGTGGGGAGATTCTCTAAGCCTCCTTCAGTTGATGATAGGCAAGTCTCATTCTTCTTCACTAAGTTCCCAGAGACTCACTGCTCGAAGGACACATGGGAAATTTTTAGAAAATTTGGTGAGGTTACAAAGGTGTTTATTCCTAAGAAAATGGATTGCTTGGGGAATCGATTTGGCTTTGCTCATTTTCAATGAGTGAAGGACGTGAGAAGGTTGGGTCTTCAACTAGACAACATCATCATTGGCATAAAGAAGTATCATGTTAATAAACATAGATTTGAAAGGGGGCAGTGGTATGATGCGAAGGGGGAGGCTGTAACGCCTCGTTTTACTATCTTGTATTTATTGGTTTGTGATGAAAAATTCTTTTCAACTTACTTGAAAATTATCTTAGTTATAAATTTCACGGAAAATTCTTTTCTTTTTGCTTAGAATAATTCATACGAAAGGTATTAATCATCAATATTGTAATCGTGTTCGTTCGAAGTCCATAATAATTAAATTCAATCCATAATACAGTCCATAATAATAAAATACAGATCGTTTCTTAGTTTTATTACATGATACATATCATCGAAATAAATATCATAATATCTGCATCAAAATAGCTTTCCAACATCTTTCCACAAAATTCATCTGCTTGCTATGCTTTTATTGTTCCTCTGCTCGCCCAAATAAATTGAGGTCATCGTAGGTGTCAACCACAGACACAAAGTATAGGGTAAGTTTACGATAAACATAGGTCAAGTCACACAGTATATACAGCATACAGATAATCATACAACATACTCATCATGCGATGCATGCTCATCTTCTTTATATGATGCATGAATCTCAAATTTTCATCAATTGGTACCATAGTCAAGATAGCCCCAATCACTGGCACAGAACTAAAATGATCAGTCGGGGTTGCACAGTGTTGCACAGGATTCTCACCCACACTTCATGTGATCATCATGGGTGGCGTGATTTCCCCACTGCCGACCCCCCTAGCTCAGACTCCTCTTGCCTGAACGCTCGAACTTAGTTCCTGCTGCTATCTGACATACCCCCTCTTGAGGCAAATAACGTGGACTAACCCCCGCCGGGCATATGCATATGAGACATATAAGATTGATTCTCTTCTTAATTTCATCATCTCATCTTTATTTTCAACATCAATCTTTTAATTTATATCTCACATGCTTTACTTAGAAATTCAATATAAATCCAGTAGAGAACTTAATAAAATATTTATGCACAAAGCTTCATAGAAACATATGGAGTTCATAGAGATTTATAAAACTCTTAACAACACTTGAACTTCATAAAAATTCATAGAAACACTCAACAACACATATTTTCAAACATTCATTTAAACAAAACACACTTATACTATCTTTCATTCTTTGAAGCATTTCTTCAAACACATGGTGTGCAAACTTTGTTCTTAATAGAAATAGATGGAATTCTATGAAATTCTACACATACTTAACCAAAGTAACACTTAAACTATATTTAACATAAACTTCCCTATACATACCTTAAAATCTCTTACGAAGCTTGTCTTTCTCTTCCTATAAAGCTTTGACAAACTTCCTCCTAAAGGCTTCCTAGCTTCCACGTGATGCTTCACTATGATGGGGTTTATTTTCTAACTTGATTTAGGCTTGGAAATGAAAGGATGGGAGGGATATGGAAGAGGGGTTTCACGTGAACTAGGTGGGAGAGTAGCTTGGAGAATGACTTGAGTTTTTAGGTTCCCCTCCTTTTATATAGTGGTTGAAACTAAAAAAAATATCCTAAGTCATCATTACCTTACCTTCCAAGTGGCCAAATCATGAAGGCTTTTTATTCTCCACCATCCAAGTGTCCAAGCTCTTGAAGGTTCTCAATAATTCTCCTTCCTTCTTGTATTTTCGTGGAATAGCTTGCCAAGGAAGATTTTTATGTTTTCCTTCCATTCTTGAGTTTATCCCAAAATCCGTTTTAATAAAATTCCTATTCTGGATTCGTTAACCGTTGGATCTCTTTAAGATTTTAAAGGTACATTAATATCGCACATATGTAACTTTTGACCGTTGGGATTTTTGAAATAATGTCTAGAACTGTCCACGTGTTCTGCCAAAAGAGACAATAGAAGATTTTTGCTTTCTTTGCATCCATGCCATACAAGTGTCCTAATACTTGTATTCATCACATGGCTTACCTCTACAAGTGGCTTTCATGAATCTTCTTGCCTATTCTACACCATTTTCGTGATCTTTAAACCTAGGGGTGTAGATATAAATTTCGTTCCTTTTATACCATTGGATGCTTAAGAAAAACCTAATTCCAATTAAGATTTTTCACATGGTAATTCCTTGTAAGAAGTTTAAATTTTAGTTTGAATTCTTTCACCTAAAATAATATGAAATAATAGAATTTCTAGAGATCTCCAAAAAATTGGCTTTAATGATAGTTTAAAATTATTCACAAGCAATCTATACCGAATGATACACATCCTTGCCTACAAAATGTCCTTATCTTAATTCTACTTGGTCTATTCTTCTTCTGTCCATCAAAATTATTAAACCATTTTATTGGGTAAATCTGGACATCCTATAATTCAGAGAAAATCCACAGATTCTATTTCTCATTTTTCCATATTGTTTCGCCTCCTCCATCCTTCTGAATACTATTTCAAAGTAGTCACCTTATAAAATTTATAGAAATTCTATTCTAAGGTTTCTTGTCACAAAATATCTTAATAATCTGCTGTCTAAGAATGTTCTGTATTTCCATCAAGTTTCCACAGAATCTTAAAAAGTATCTGGTCATTTTTGGCATAAAGGGCATTATGGTAAATTCATCATTCATCCTAGGGGCATAATTGTCATTTCCACCCTAAAATATCTAGACAAAATATCTAAGGGTATTCTTGTCATTTCCAAAATATCCCAGGGCATTTATGTAATTTCCATCTTAAAATATATTACTAAAATATCTAGGGGCATTCTTGTCATTTTTACCTCAAGGGCATTTCTGTAATTTCTGCTTTAAGGGAAGGATAATATGGTCATTTCTCTCCAAACATTTCCTTAATGTCTCTAATTGATATTTCACCCAATTAATTAAAATATAGACCATCAAATCTCTCATAACCTAATATTCTCATCAACAGCTATGCAAGAATAATTCATATAATATTTTGATCATAGTTTTTAAATTTTCAGGGTGTTACAGAGGCCAAGGTTATGGGTACTGTTTCCATTTTTAAACAACAGAAGTCAATGGTGTAACAAGGGGATGAAGGTCTAAAGAACTTGAAAGGTATTGGAGGTGTAGGGAAAAAGGTTTCCGTTGGGATTCAACATTCGCCCAATGAAACATAGCGTAAGAGATTAGGAGCGACATTTGTGGGAAGAGTTGTTCTTGCTGGTGATGCTTTCTTGACACAACAGAAGCTCAACCCTGAAGGTGCTTTCCTGATCAAAGCAACACCAATGGGGGCAAAGCTTATGCTTTTGGAAGAGTCTGATTCTTCTGAAATTGAGAAGATTTTGGTGGATGGTAAATCATGGTTAGATGATTGGTTTGAGGAGATTGTGAGTTGGATGCCTAATCCCCTTGATAATGAACGTTTGGTTTCAGTGAAGGTGTTCGGTGTACCTGCATATGCCTGGTGTGATGATTTGTTCAAACTTATTGCTAGTTGTTATGGTGTTTGTGAGTATGTTAATGAATCTACCATTGAGAGGGTATGGTTGGATGTAGCTAGGCTACTGATTCATGTTAAAGGACAAGTAAATTTTAATCCACGTACTATGATTCAGCTGGATGATTTAATGTATGGTATTCTTATGGTTGAAGATGCATTGGAGGATAGGCTATGTGTGTTGCTTGTTTGAGTTATGGTAGAGGTTCGGGTGGTTTGAGTTCTGCAAAGGATATAGAGGAGGATGACGAGCAGAATATGCCTAGTCTTATGAGTGCGAATGATTTGGAGGATTATCAACTTGCCTCTAAAGATGGAAGGGTGATGGAGCAAGGGGTTACTATTAACTCATATGTACTCGTGCCGGTTGTTAATGGGCATCAGCAAATTCCTTCTTAATAGGGTATGTCTATTTCCAAGAATAATAAGGTTGATAGGTGGAATAATGATGTGAGGCATTGCATTGTCTAGTTTGTTTGTTGAATTCTATAAGGAGATTAAGTGATCCACCTCGAGCTAAGTCACTTCTTAATGTGGTTAATGATGGTGAGTTTAAATAAATCACTAGAAGAAAGAAGAATCCTAGACAAGGAGTAGCTTCTAGTAGAGATTAGGAGGTTTATTCGAAGGACACTGATAAAATGTTAAGTCTTCCTACTATTGAGGTGTCTAAGAGGATTTGGGAGTTGGCTAAGGTGTTGGGTCTAGAAGATTGGTTATGATGACTTTTACATTTGTCGTGTTTACGATTTGAAGGCTAGGGACCGTTGAAAACAATATGAATACACTCAAATACCAAGAAAGGGGTGAATTGATATACACTTGACCTTTTAAAAACTTTAGAAAATCAAAGTTAAAAAGGATCTTTATCACTATTAAAACCAATGATGCTTCAATTTAATCAAACCACTCAGTCCAAGAAACCAATGCCAAAAAACTTTTTTTTCTGCACAACTCTTTTTTT
>CM023943.1:8729598-8753708 GCA_013407115.1 Glycine latifolia
ATTCCGGAAACGATCCAAACCAAGCATTCATGTCTTGGTAGTCATCATCACCTCTCAAAGAGAAGCTACATCTAGTTCTTCTAATCAAACTAGATTAGAGTTCAACTATTCACAAATTCCAGTTCTTACAAGCTTTACAACAATCACCCTTTACCAAACCTAGGCAAAGAACAAAAATCTAAAACCCTATTAGATTCTTAGTTATCTAAGACATAGAGAACCCTACTCTACTCTTACCCTCCAGAGAAAACTACTCTAGAACAAGCTTTAAGAACCCTTTGTAACAGTTTCCAAACAACCAAAATTACAAAACTTACAAGTAACAAATCAGAACACAGTTAGAAGTTCAAGAAAGATATCACCTCATGATCCTCAGCACATGAATGAGATGTATTTTACCTATCAAACAAAGTATGATTGAATGTTTTGTAGTAAACAACTTTCTTTGAACTTTCTTGAAGAATCTTGTCTAAAACATCATGAAGAATGATGTATGTAATATGAAGTTTAGAACAAGATGTATGAGACACAAAAACATCTTTTTCTTAGACTAATAAAGCTTTGGGAGTAATGAGTGATTCGTAAAATCAATTTCTCAAGTGTTTTCAAATGTACAAACCCAAAGGCTTTAAATAGAAAACAGATTTAACAGATAGTAATCGATTAAAACATTATGATAATCGATTATTTTAACCAAAGTAATCGATTAATAAACCAGATAATCGATTAATGTGTTCTTGAGACAATCTGGAAAAAGTTAAGAACAATGTAATCGATTAAAACGACGGTAATCAATTAAGGCAGTTGAACTCAGTTTTGAAATAAGCTTGTGTAATCGATTACGATGAGTGGTAATTGATTAAGACAATCATATGAGTTTTGAACATTTGTACTGAGTAATCAATTACGAGTGAATGGAAATCAATTAATGTAGTCCAACATGATTGTGTTTTGTGCTATGTAATCGATTACGATATGTTGGTAATCGATTAATGTGTTCTTCAAGACTTGTTAATAGATTACACAAGCTGGTAATCGATTAAACCAGTGCAAAAATTGTTTTTCCAAAAAAACATAAGCCATGAGAAAATTCTTTCTAAATGCAAGCATGTAACCTTATATGCTAGTCTTAAATCATGAATGCATGTATGTAATTATGCTTATGCAATGCAAGGATCACAAGGCAAGCCTCTTGAAAAACTTGACAAATTACAAATGCCTTCAATTTGATTGGCAAGTAAAAAGTTAAAACTCTAAAGCAAAGGCTTTTTCCTTAACTTGATCTTCTTCCCAGCTCCCTCTATATCCAACAATCTCCCCCTTTTTGGCTTTGGTCATGCCAAATACCAATTGAACATTTGTTTTCCCTTTAAGTGCATGAGAGAGGTGAATGATAGGAGCTTCAAGCTTGTCCTAAAAGATCAAGTGTTAAGTAACCTTGCATAAGCAAAAAATTAATACTTTGATTGCTCCCCCTATTTTAGATAGTCTTTCATAGAAAACAGAGCAATAGAGGTTTAATTTTTTAATCAAATAAGTTTCTCCCCAAACTTATATTCAATTCATATATCCAGTTATATCTCCCCATATTTGGCTTATCAAAAGACAAAAAATATCATAGTTAAAGCAAGATAAGAAGGAAGGAAATAAACATAACTTTTAATTCAATTGCAGAAAGGGAAATACAATGCTGAAAAATTGAAAGAAACAAAACATTAAACATAGCAAGTTACCAGTCATCAAAAAACAGAACACAAACACAAGCACAAACTCGAACAACCTAAACTAGGGCTCATCAAACCCATGTAGAACCATTCTAGACTCAAGATTTTCTACCCTAGACTGAATCTCTTCTAAGGATGAGTTGGTCTCAGCCCTATGCTCACGATGTAGAGACAACAAAGCATCCATTTTCTGAACCATAAGAGTCGCAAAAGAGCTGTATGATTGCTGAGCAGGGCCTTCTCTAGCTTATTCTGAAAACACAATGAATATAATAATGCAAATAAACCAAGAGGGGGGTGAATTGGTTCAAATCTGATATTTAAAATTTTCTAAAACAAATTGTGGAATTAAAATCTTGGATCGTATCACTTGTTCACCTTTTGAAAATCCAGAAATCTTTCTTCAATCAAGATCAACCCTTGATATGCATCTAATGACAGAAATAGTTTCTTTGATAATAATTTTTGATTTCACAAAGATAAGCAATGAAGTATACAGAATTCAAGACAAGAGACAAGGCAATTTATACTGGTTCACCTCACAACCTTGGAGGCTACATCCAGTTACTTCCAACCCACACTAGGTTAGAGTTTTCACTATATCAAAGAATCTTTACAAGCAGTTTACAATGATCACCTTTATCCACACTAGATAAAGAAACAAAAATCTAAACCCTATAGACTTCAAATGATCAAGACCCAGAGAACCCTACTCTAGAAAACCACTTTAGAGAATCAAAGATATATCAACAAAATTTTTAATAACCAGAAAAATTCTAAAGAAAGATTCAAGAGATACAACCCGTGATCCTTCAAATGAATGAATGAATGAATGAATGATGTTACCAATTAGTCAGGTTGAATGCAATTCAAAGCTCAGAATAAGAACTCTTGAAATCTCTTATTTTCTTTAAAAACTCATCTAAAAAATTTTACTTTCTTGATCTCATGAGAGATTTTTCACTCTTAGAACAAATTAGTATTTTGGCTCTAGAAAAAACTTTCTAATCTTTTTGTGATTCGCACAAATGCTCAAGTATCATGAACAATTCGCTCTAAGTCTATTTATAAAGACAAGTTAAGCAAAGCTGTTAAAAAAACTGATTTAACTGACAATAATCGATTAAAACGACAAGGTAATCGATTATTTAATCATATGTAATCGATTAAATTATCACATAATTGATTAATATGTTCTTGAGCTTCCTGGAAATTTTTTCATGAACAAGATAATCGATTAAATCGATACTTAATCGATTAAAGCAGTCTTAGTATATTTAAAACATGAAGAAATAATCGATTACATAAGACTGGTAATCGATTAACCAGTAAAGCTCAAGCACAAAAAACACGAACCCGGCCTGTGTAATCGATTACTGAAAATGGTAATCGATTATTCCAGTCAGGCATCATGACTAACAAGTTAAAATAATCGATTACATAATAGAATAATCAATTATTCCAGTGATGCATGTTTTTTATATGTTACTATGTAATCGATTACAATAAGCTGGTAATCGATTAAACTGTTCTTCAAGGCTTTTCCAGAAATAGTATGAATGTAATTAATCGATTAAAATGCTTGTGTAATCGATTAAAACAGTAAGTTTTCATTTTTCAAAGACTTAGCCATGAGAACTTAACTTCTTATGAAATCATTGGATCGCTTTGAGATTTTAATCAAAAACTATGTATGCATGATAATGAGAATGCAAATGAAAGATCACAAAGCAAAACACTTGAACCACTTAGACAAATTACAAATGCCTTCAAATGATTGGGCATGTAAAAAGCTATAACATCAAGCCTTCATCCTTGCTTCAATCTTCTTGCAGCTTCCCTTAAATTCAACAATCTCCTTCTTAAAATCAACAATCTCCCCTTTTTTGGCTTTGAGCATGCCAAATCAATTGTCAGTTTGTCTAATCTTTTAATTGCTTTAGAGGGATGAATGATTCCTAAAATCTAAGTCAGATTTTTGCAAGAACAAGCATAAGCATAAGTCATTAAAAAAATGCTCCCCCTGACTTGGGTAGATTTTACAAAATTAAAAGCATTCATGCAATACATGTAACATCCAGTTATTTCAATTATTCTCCCCTACAATTATTACAATTATTTGTTTCTTCCCCTACATTTATTACAATTATTTCTCCCCCTATTTGGCTTATCAAAGACCAAAAAATGATTATAGTATGAACAAGGAGAATAAAAAAGGAGAGAAAAAGAAATACTTATATTAATCAAACTGCAGGCATTACATTAATCAAGCTGAAATTTTAAAATACTGAAAAGACAGTAAACATAGCAATGATTGATAGACAACATCAAGAGCATAATGAAGCAGCAACTAGAAAGAAAAACATAAGCAACCTAAACTGATTTATCAAAATCATCAAGGACAAGCCTAGCCTCTATGTTTTCCAATCTAGATTTCATCTCTTTCATAGATGAATTTGTCTCAGCTCTGTGCTCATGATGAAGAGACAATAAATCATCCATCTTTTGAATCATTAGAGATTCAAAAGGACTATAGGATGATTGAGCAGAGCCTTCAGCCTCTTCTTCACCTTCCTCTTCAGCACCAACAAGAGGAATTTGTTGCTCAGTCATCTGCCATCCATAAGGGGTCTTAACCATTCCAAGCTTGGTAAGATATTTCTCCTTAATGAGGCTATTGCTGGAATTTGTGTGGTCAACAACCTCATTAGTGACATCTACCTTGAAGTAATCAATAAATCTGGAAATCAGTACAGCATATGGAAATGGGTAATTCATCAATCTTTTGGATTTGTGCATAATTTCCTCATTGATGAGTATCTTGTTCATTTGAATACCATTCTTCAGACCATACACAATCTGAATATCATCATCTGTGGCTTGTGCATGATTAGTGTACCAAGGAGTCAAGATATAGGTGATGATATAATGAAGAAGTTTGTCCTCATGAGTCATAGGATCTGTGCTAAGCCTCAACTTCAGCCTCATTGAGGGTCAAGAAGCATCCCTCTATAGGTCTCTGCTCTATTATACCCTCCAGCCTCCTTTTCAAATTTCCTTTCACCTTCAAAGGAAATGCCAACCACCTCTTGCCAAACTTCAGGAGTGATTTCCATGGCCATTCCATTCACTTGAGACACGATAGTCCCATCCATGAAAAATTTGGAACAGGTGTAAAACACCTTCACTAACTCAGGATAGAAAGTACCCTTCATCTCAACAAACTTTTTCAAACTCTGGTTTTCAAGCATAGCAGGGAATTGAAAAAATTCATTAGTGAACAAGGCAAGGTCAAGGTGTTTGGGTGGACATATCAGTTTGGTGGCATTAAACTGAAGGTAGGTCATTTTCTCACGCTCACTAGGAAACCAATGATCTAACCTATTTTCTGCAGGGTTAGAGGTTTTAGCACTCTTTCTCTTAGAGGTTTTGGTTCTTTTAGGAGCAAACATAATGAATTTTGAGAAAAGGCTATTTGGACAGAGTCATAAGACTAAGAAGAAGAAAAAACACAGCAAGGCTTAAGGTTGCAGATGAGAATGGTGTGAATATTTCCTTCAACATGGGCTGTATTTATAGATGATTTTGGGCTCCTAATTTGAAATGCATAACATTAATACAAATTAACCAACTAAATTTAAAGCGTAGAAGATTCAAAATTTGAATTTGGTGGTAGTTGGGCAGTTACAATTTCCAAGAAAATCTTGCAGATTTTGCAGTAACTCCATGAATGATCGATTATATGCTTATGTAATCGATTAATTCGTAAGCAAAATCAGTTTCTGCAAAGGCTGTAATCGATTAATTTGAAGGCGTAATCGATTAAGTCAGTGAGTGTAGTTTAGGAAGATGAGGTGTAATCGATTACATAACTTGGTAATCGGTTATTATAATGACCCTGTGACAAATCCGGGTTCGTGCGACCAGGTGTACATAAGGGGGGGGTGTAACTAGAACTCGGACAGAGGGAGGGGTGTAGATAGCAACTTCACAAATCCAGGATCATGTTGTGATCTCGGATGAGTGATAAGCTTCTAGCATATAGTAGTTTTTTAGGATTAATTAATTAATAAGTTGTTTAAGATTTAGTGAATTAGATTAGGATTTGGTGAATTATTATTTAATTGCACATTAATTTAATTTCTTAGTTATTTTATCATTTAGTAACCAACAAGAGAGGAAAAGAAGCAAAAAGAGCAAGCTAGTGCTCTCGAACAAGCCACGCGATCAGCGTGGGAGTGTCAAAGATCAAATATTCAGTTCAAAGAGCCCACGCGAGTAGCGCCAACCACCACGCCAGTCTCTCCAGATGCTGAAACATGGACTTCCAACTCGAACAAGCCACGCTGTTAGCGTGGCCATCCACGCGAGTAGCGTGGGACTACCAAAGGATAAACCCTCAGCTCAAACAAGCCACGCTGTTAGCGTGGCTCTCCACGCGAGTCGCGCCATTCTACCAAAATTCAAGCATTCAATTCGAATGACCCACGCGATCAGCGTGGGCATCCACGCTATTAGCGCTAGAATTCCAAAGTAGCTTATTTAACTCGAACATCCCACGCGAGTCGCGCCACGAGCTCGCTGTTTCCTGATTTAAAAGATTTGAATTTGATTTAGCTTGGGGAACAATTCCTCATTACTG
This sequence comes from Glycine latifolia, assembly GCA_013407115.1. Lineage (NCBI taxonomy): Eukaryota > Viridiplantae > Streptophyta > Magnoliopsida > Fabales > Fabaceae > Glycine > Glycine latifolia. The sequence continues at coordinate 8,735,965 of CM023943.1, forward strand.
GATTTAAACCTAGAACGTATGAGGGATAAAAAGAGACCTCTGGGTCACAAAGAAGGAGCTTTTTGACAGACCTATTGAAGTATTCTGCAGAAGAAGCCATTGAAGACCTTGGGAGAAGCTTGGAAACATTGAGGAATTGCAGAAATACAATCTGTGTAATCTTTTCTTTTCCTCTCTTAAATTCTCTCTAGGAACATGCTAGTAATGGAAGTATTATCAATTCTGAGTATGCTTGGCTAAATTCTTGTATTGTGGTTGAGCCATGAATCTATGAAACCTCCTCTATGTCTTGATTGATTTTAATAAGAGTTATCATAATTGCTTTGTTTTATTCTGTTCTTCATTGCTTCATTCTTAATTGGGACTGGCCATTCTATTAGGATATTTAGGGTTAGGATTCACAATAGGGATATTGGGATTCTAGTTTCTGAATTGAGTAAAACAATAATTTATACATTGCCTAGGGATAGGGATGTGTGGTTGCAGTAATTTCAGGATGTGTTTGCTAAATGCTTGGTTTAAGAAGGAATCACTAAGGGATTAGGGTTTTTAATTTCACCAAAGGGTTAAATTACTAAGGGATTAGGATTTAGCTACTTATATGAGAATACATCAGCTGAGTAATTAGAAGTAATTCAAGTTAATAATCAATCGAAGCATAGAAGGAAGGAATCATAGGGGATTGCGCTTAACTACAATCATCTCTCACTACTGCAGTAAAATCAAACTAATATTCCTTTACATTCTTGTCAAATTTCTGTTATTTCATTTACGATACTTGAACACAACCCAACAAATTCTCTCAACTTATTATTTGTTTTCCAATTTCTAAGACGTTAAGTTGACATAAGATTGCATTCAATCTCTGTGGAGACGATACTTTACTTACTCACTTTATTACTTGAAACGAACGGTACACTTGCCGAGTTCGCAACAAGTTTTTGGCGCTGTTGCCGGGGATTGCAATAGCCAATTTTATATTAACTTTAAATCTTGAGATTGGAATTTCTTTTGTTAATAAACTGCTTTTCTTAGTTTATGCGAGGTATAGTTAATCCTGGTCATTTGTACGATCTTGAAATAGAAAGAACTATTAGAAGAAATAGGAGACTAGCCAGAGAAAGAGAAAGAGAAGCAGAAATTTCTGATTGTGATTCAATCTCTGAATTAGAAATGGCTGACCGAGGAAATAACCAGCCAAGACCGGAAGATGAACTAATGGAGGATATTCTGGCTCCATTGTTCACTAGACCAAACTCTAGTATTGTGAGACCACCCATTGAAGCAATTCACTTTGATATTCATCCTTCATTGATTACATTGGTGGAACGCAGTCAGTTTGGAGGGGAAGACAATGAAGATCCCCATGATTTCATTGACAGATTTTTGAGAATCTGTGATACCATTAGACACCAAGGAGTGTCAGATGATGCTATAAGATTGAGGTTGTTTCCTTTTGCTGTTAAAGGGAAGGCACTTAGATGGTTAGATAGACAAACCTCAAATAGTATAACCACTTGGGAAGAACTAGTTGCAAAGTTTTTCGCTCAATATTTTTCAATGGATAAATATAATAGGTTGGTGAATGAGATCACCAATTTCACTCAACATGAGAGGGAAACTTTGTGTGCAACATGGAATAGATTTCAAGAGCTGATTCAGAGGTGTCCACAGTATGACATGTCTGTGGGTAAAAAGGTACGTATTTTCTTTAATGGTATGATACCTGAATCACGCCTTATTGTTAATGTTGCATCTGGTGGTTCGATAAGATCAAAAACTGCAGTTCAGACATATGAATTGATTGACTCTCTAGCCCGTGATGAAAATGAACGCACCCCAATTCAGCCCAAAAGAGAAGTTATCCAGCTAGGAAGTAATGATGCAATGCTGGCTGAACAGAAATTATTGGCTCAGCAACTAGCCAATTTAAATGCAAAAATTGACAAACTCCAAGTCTCAGCAGCTCAAGTTTCATCCAACAGAATGCCACTTGCCACATGTGAGTATTGCCAAGGTGAGTATGAATCTAATGAATGTCCTATATTAGTAGGAGCTGACCCTGTGCAGCTGAATGGTCTGTGGTACGATCAAAGGCCTCAACAAAATTTCCAAAGAAATCAAAACAATGCCATGGGGAATAATTTCCAAAGGAGACTCCAAGGTGGTGGATTAGATTATAAATCTAACAATTATTTGCAGCCTCCACCTATTCCACCCAAGGAACCATCGGAGCTGGAAAAAGCTATGTTGCAACTGTCCAAAACAACTAATGAGCACATTCAGGCCACCAATGCCTTCATTAATGAGACTAGAGCTCATCATAAAAACCAAGATGCCTCCATTAGAAATCTTGAGTCAGATTGGGCAATTGGCAAAACAATTAGCTGAAAGGTCTCAAGGACAGTTTCCAAGTGACACCATTGTGAATCCTAGGGAGCATGCGAAAGTAATAACCACTAGAAGTGGAAAGGTAATTACACCTCCAGCGAATCCAACAATGATTCAAAAGGGAGTTGAAGAAGAAAATACCATAAGTGATGCAGAAAAAGATAAAGAAGCATCTTCAAGTAAGCAAGAGAAAAATTTTGCACCTCCTAAGAAGCCAATGGATTTCTCCCGCTTTGAGAAGCCCCTTATCCAGTGAAAAGCAAGCAACAAGCACAAAAGCAACAGTTTGCCAGGTTCTTAGAAATGTTTAAAAAATTGCATATTAACATTCCATTTGCTGAAGCTTTAGCTAATATGCCTAACTATGCAAAATTTATGAAAGAACTGTTGTCTAGAAAACATAAATTGCAGGAATGTGAAACTATTGCACTTACTGAAGAGTGCAGTGCCATAATACAAAGAAAGCTGCCACCAAAGCTTAAAGACTCAGGCAGTTTTAACATTCCAATTGCAATAGGGAACATCAATGTAGGAAAAGCTTTATGTGACCTGGGAGCAAGTATAAACTTAATGCCATTGTCAGTTTGCAAGTCCTTGGGAATCACTGAACTAAAGCCTACAAGAGTCTCTCTACAATTTGCAGACCGCTCCTTAAGAAAGCCTACAGGAGTTATTGAAGATGTTCTAGTAAAAGTAGATAAGTTTATTTTTCCTGCAGACTTTATAGTTTTAGACATGGATGTGAAAGTGAAATACCACTTCTCTTAGGTAGATCATTTTTAGTCATTGCTAGGGCTTTAATAGATGTAGAGAAAGGTAAACTAGAACTTAGGATGGATGATGAGTCCATTACTTTTAATGTTTTTGATGCTATGAAAAATCCATCTGATGAACATGATTGTTTTAGGCTAGATGTTTTGGATAATGTGATTAGTGCAGGTCAATTGGAAGAAGAAGAAGAAGAACTTAAAAAAGTACTGGAAATTAGAAGCCAAGAAACCATACAAGAAGAATTAGAAATAGCCATGGAGGTGTTGGAGAAGAAAGAAGATGACATTCCAGTTGGAGCACCAAAAGTGGAGCTGAAAGAATTGCCGGAGACCTTGAAGTATGTGTTTCTAGGTGATGGAGAAACCTACCCAGTCATTATCAACAAGGGGTTGGAATTCTGTGAGGAAGAACAATTGTTGAAAGTACTCAAAGAACACAAAACCGCTATAGGTTGGTCCATCTCCGATTTGAAAGGTATTAATCCTTCCTTTTGTACTCATAAAATTCTTATGGAAGATGATATGAAACCAGTAAGACAGCCATAGAGGAGACTTAACCCCACTATGAAAGAAGTGGTAAGAAAAGAAGTGGTTAAGTTGTTAGATGCAGGTATGATCTACCCAATTTCAGACACCGCATGGGTAAGCCCAGTCCAAACCGTTCCCAAGAAAGGTGGGATGACAGTCATTCAAAATGACAACAATGACTTGATCCCCACAAGAACAATCACAGGTTGGAGGATGTGTGTAGATTATAGAAGACTGAATGATGCAACTAGGAAAGATCACTTTCCCTTTCCATTCATGGACCAAATGCTTGAGAGATTAGCAGGGCATAATTATTACTGTTTTTTAGATGGTATTCCGGGTATAACCAAATCCCAGTGGCACCCGAAGATCAAGAAAAGACAGCCTTCACTTGTCCTTTTGGAGTGTTTGCATATAGAAGAATGCCTTTCGGCCTATGCAATGCGCCCGCAACATTTCAAAGATGTATGCTTTCTATTTTTTCTGACATGGTTGAAAAAGGTTTAGAAGTATTTATGGATGACTTTTCTGTCTTTGGCTCTTGCTTTAATTCATGTTTAGCTAACTTAGCTAAAGTTTTAAAAAGGTGTCAAGAGACAAATTTAGTTTTAAATTGGGAAAAATGTCATTTCATGGTAAGAGAAGGAATTGTCTTAGGACATAAAATTTCTGAAATGGGAATAGAGGTTGATAGAGCTAAGTTGTTAGTAATTGATAAATTACCTCCTCCTATTAATGTTAATGGTGTGAGAAGTTTTCTAGGTCATGCAGGTTTCTACAGAAGGTTTATTCAAGACTTCTCCAAGATTGCAAAACCTCTCAGCCAATTAACTGAAAATGGAGTAGACTTTTGTTTTGATAAAGCTTGTCTAGATGCATTTAATATACTGAAAAAGAAACTTACTACTGCACCTGTGTTAATAGCCCCTGATTGGACTTTACCATTTGAACTTATGTGTGATGCTAGTGCTTATGCAATAGGTGTTGTTTTAGGACAAAAGAAAGAAAAGCGTTTACATGTAATATACTATGCTAGTAAAATTTTGAATGAGGCACAAGTCAATTATGCCACTACTGAAAAAGAGATCCTAGCTGTAGTATATGCTTTAGACAAATTTAGGTCTTACTTGATTGGCTCTAAGGTTATTGTCTACACTGACCATGCAGCTTTGAAATTTTTAATGAATAAGCAAGACGCAAAGCCACGCTTGCTGCGTTGGATGCTTTTGTTTCAGGAATTCGATTTGGAAATTAAAGACAAAGCTAGAGTGGAAAACAAGGTAGCAGACCACTTGTCAAGGATTCAAGACAAGAAGTTGCAAGATAGTCCGGAAATAGAAATAAATGAATCTTTTCCTGATGAGGGAGTGATGGCAATCCAAGTCAGCCCATGGTTTGCGGATATGACCAATCACAAAGTTGTGGGTGTAATACCCGAAGAATTAAATTGGCAGCAGAAAAAGAAGTTTCACCATGATTCAAAAAGGTATTTGTGGGACAACCCTTTTCTTTATTTTCAATGCACTGATGGGGTAATTCGCAGATGTGTAACTGAGTCCGAGGCACCTAAAATCCTTTGGCATTGCCATGCTTCGGATTATGGAGGTCATTTCGGAGGGAATAGAACAGCACAAAAAGTCTTGCAGTGCGGTTATTATTGGCCAACATTATTCAAAGATGCAAGAGAATTTGTGGAAAAATGCGATAATTGTCAGAGGACGGGAAATATTTCTCGTAAAGATGAAATGCCACTGAACAACATCCAAGAAGTTGAGCTGTTTGATGTATGAGGGATTGATTTTATGGGACCTTTCCCTAAATCATACACCAATCAATATATCTTGGTTGCAGTAGACTATGTGTCCAAATGGGTAGAAGTTGTTGCTTTGCCAACCAATGATGCAAAGGTAGTGGTTTCATTCTTACGGAAGAATATCTTTACCCGCTTTGGAGTGCCAAGAGCCATAATCAGTGATGGAGGTACCCACTTCTACAACAAACATTTTGATAGCTTACTTGTCAAGTATGGAGTCAACCACAGAGTTGCCACACCATATCATCCTCAAACCAGCGGTCAGGTAGAAATTTCTAACCGAGAACTTAAAAGAATTTTAGAAAAGACTGTTGGAAGTTCTAGGAAAGATTGGGCTAAGAAGCTAGATGATGCATTGTGGGCATACCGGACTGCATTTAAAACAACTATAGGTATGTCTCCATTTCAACTTGTGTACGGTAAGTCCTGCCACCTTCCAATTGAGTTAGAACATAAAGCTTTGTGGGCAACTAAATTCTTAAATTTTGAACTCTCTAAATCTAATGAGAAATATTTGTTGCAATTAAATGAGTTAGATGAGTTCAGGTTAGCTGCATATGAGAATGCTAGGATCTATAAGAAGAAAACAGAGAAGTGGCATGACAACAAGATTCGCCCCAAGGAATTTGAACCAGGACAACAGGTTTTGCTTTATAATTCTCGCCTGAGACTTTTTCTAGGTAAGTTAAAATCCCGATGGTCTGGTCCGTTTTTAGTATGCAAGGTTTATCCCTATGGAATAGTAGAAATTTCTCCCTTAGATAATGACAGGTCATTCAAAGTGAATGGTTGTAGACTAAAGCCTTATTTTGGAGGGGAAGTGGATAGGAATGCAGTTTCCATTCCACTAAATTCATTGGATGACTAATAGTCGTCCGTCAAGCTCATGACGTTAAACAAGCGCTACTTGGAAGGCAATCCAAGTTTTTGATTTTGTTATTTTCAATTTTTGCAAGTTTTAATTCAGTTAGTATGCCTAGTTATACTCATTTATTCTTGATTTATTTTGGTTGATGATAATTTAGTAACAGCATTTTTTTTTAATTTTAAGTGTTAATTTGCATTTTAGCTTTGTCATTTTAAAATGTTATGTGTACAATTGGCTTACCTTAGGATTTAAAATTGACAAAAAGTATATAAAAAGCATTGTAGAGCATTCGAATAACTCACACTGATCGCGTGGGGTATGGCGCTAGTCGCGCCACCTATTCGAATCAACCCAGCCCCAATTGCAATATCCACGCTGATAGCGTGAAATCTGGCGCTAGTCGCGCCACTGATTCGAACCCAGGGGACAAAATTAGTGCTTTCACACTGATAGCGTGAACCTTGGCGCTATTCGCGCCATCCATTCAAAACTAAGGGCCTCAATTCAAGATGTCACGCTGATAGCGTAGAATACCACGCGAGTCGCGCCAGGTGTTCGAAACCAGATAGATGACTCTTCTGCATCATTTCACGCTGATCGCGTGGAGCATGGCGCTACTCGCGCCACGAGTTCGAATCAATTATCCCTATTTTATTCATCCACGCGGTTAGCGTGGTATGTCGCACGATCCGCGCGAGAGTGCCATTTCAGTTTTTTAAAAGGGATTTTCAGACACCAAAGTCGCGGCTCACTGTTGCTTCCTCAATTTTCTCCCAAATTCTCCTGACTCTTCTCCATTGCCCTCAATTTCGTTCAATATTCAGCCCTCATCAAAGCCTACAAATCCATTCTAAGGTCTTCAATCCCAGAACTCTTCATCTTCAATCCCCCATTCCTGAAAACATTCAAGTTCTTAGGCGTTCCATTCTTCTTCACTCTCAGTGCATCAATGGCAGGAGACAAGGTCAGTATTCTAACCCATGAACATTGCATTGCATAAAAAAAAGGGCACAATGGTTTGAGTGTGAACACTTGAGTGCAGAGCATCAATGGCAGAATCGCGACCCCACGCGATTAGCGCGGTAATGACGTGAGTAGTGCCAGCTCTGTTATCTGTTGTGATTGATTGATTCTGAATCCTAATTCTCTGCAATGCCTGGTTCAATAGTTTAACAATTAGGATTTCTTGCCTCTAGTTGCTTTACTTGAGTGTGTTAGGTTTCCATATCAATTGTTGGTGATGTTTAAGGTTGTTTCCATTAAATTAAGACTAGCATTAAAGATGTAGCTCAGGTTACTTCAATTAACTTTTAAACTGAATTCTGATAATGCTAATGATTAGGATGCCTATGCAAAGTTTGAATTTTGTGTCAATCACCATCTATGCTCTTATGTGATTGTGTTGAGATCATTAAAATCTGAGGTACCTATTGCACAATTCATTGGTGAACTAGAGTGCATGATGATTGCGTGGTCGTTAGTGTAGCTTTGTTTCAATTGTGGTTAAGTATATGTGCCTGATACTGTTGAGTCATATGTTGTTTAGCAATTTTACTTCAATTAGGCATACCTGTGCTTGGCGAGTATGGTTTCTTTTCAGACACAAGTAAGTTAAGAATCACCTACACGCATATGCTATATTACTGTGTCCATGCTGATTTGGGTTACCATATTGTGATTATTGACTTAAATTGTGGTTATTCAACTAAAATATCACTGCTTTTTCCAGATATCATTCTTGATATGGTAATTCAATTGATTAGTGTAATTGGCTTCTTGTGACAAAGTATATAGCCTGTTTTGATGAATTGAGTGACCTTATTCTTTATGTGTGTTGATTTTGATATTGACCATGGATAATCTTATTGGCATTGAAAGTGGTTTTTGATTGTTCTTAATAAGAGTAAATGTTAGTATGAGCTTTTAGCATACAAAATGCAAGTGAGTTATCAAATTTGTTTGAGATTTAGAAATTGCTATCCTTTTGTGAAATTCTTGGAATGACATGTCTCAGCTAAATCTGGAAATCATTTGTGAACTGATTTCGTTTGTATAACATGAGGTGTCTGCAATTAAGTCTGGGAATTTAGTTGAGTTGGAATATAGGAATTGTGCAGGTTGATTTGAATTGCCACGACATGAGTTCTATATTAGTCATATTCTGTGTGGCTTAAGTCTTGAAATTTTGAACTGTTCATGCTTGTGATTGAATTCTTGTCTGAAATGTGCCAAGTTCTGATGCATTAGTGATTGTTTTGGTCTGAGTGCAATGCAGGGATGGGAAATAGATATGTTTTGACATTAAATCTGGGAATTGCATTCAGTTTAGAAAGTATGAATTGACTTTGATTAATTATGAATTTCAGGGCAAACAGATAGCTAAGAGGAAGAGGAAAGCACCTGAGTCCTCTAGTAGCAAGAGGGCCTAGGTTACTCTGTTTGATGAGGCTCGATTCCGCACATTGGAGTGCCAGGAATGGTTTAACTCTTAGTATCTACCCAAGAAGGTCATTCAGGAGAAGAAGATTATGTGGGAATCGCTTCCAGAAGACTCTCCGGTCAGAGAGGTTATTATTTGATGGAGATGGGAGAGATTAGTTAGCTTCGCAGAGCCGAGCTCCAGTTCCATCTTGAAGGCGTTTCTGGCGAATGTGGACCCCGCGACAGTAGTTGAGAGGGGAGTCAGCTGGGTGAGGGGTGTCCAGGTCCCATTTGACGATGAGACCATAGAGAAGTTCCTGGACACCGCCTATTCCCCTTTCTCCCGCTGCGAGTTCGGCCACACCTTCCTTAGCATGCAGCCCGACGTCATCACCAAGCTCTACAGGGACGAGATGCCCCAGCGAGCTGACCAGATCCGATGTGGAATCACTGGGCGATACACGGCTTGGAAGACCAAGCCGGGCCTCGACTATGTGCCAGAAAAGCTGAGGAAACATGATTTAGTCGGAGACGCAGCTTTCTGGCACTAGTTTATTAACCACACAGTCATCCCTTCTACGAATATGACTGATGTGAATCTAGAAAGGGCGACTCTTTTATATGTGTTACGTGGAGAGGAGAATCTTAACATCTCCTATGTCCTTTCTAAAAGGATTCTCCACATTATTCAGGACGCCAGCAGCAAGTCCTGGCTCGCTCACCCCTCCCCCATTCTTCATCTCTGTCGTCGTGCTGGAGTTCAGATCCCAGACGACGAGCCTATGGACATTCGGACCACCTCCATCATGACTCCGAAGACATACACAGACGCGATGGAGAGCGCGGCAGAGGAGCAGCTGATTCGAGCTTCGAAGCTTTCTCCCGAGGAACTAGTAGCTCGCAGTCCTCGTGGAGCACCATTACCTCAGACTCCTCCAGCCCCAGGCCTAGATGCACCTGCCCAGCCGGATCCACCTCAATCTCCTCCATCTCAGCAGTCTACACAACCGATATCTATACCAGAGGATGACTTCCAGCATCAGCCTTCTTTGAGAGGTATGATGGAGCACCAGACTCGCCTGCTGGAGTATCAGGTCAGGCTGACGGAGGACCTATGCAGAGAGCGGAGCATCGACTTCTCCTCCTACCAGTACCATTTTACTCCCACACCGCCAGCTTCCCAGCCACCTGTGGAGTCCAGATCACCACCACTCGCAGCTCAGACCCCTCCAGGACCATCCAGTCCTGCAGAGCCAGCAGCGAACCACCCTGGTCCATCTCAGGCTGCTGAGGATGAGACTATCGAGGGCGCGGAGTGACTCCCAGCATTATTTCTGATTTTACTATTTTTGATTTTCTATTCTTGTTTTTTTATTTATTTTCCATACCATTTACATTACTACAGTACACATTTATATACTTGATACATTCGTGATATTTGATGCATGAATAATTTTACGTGAATGTCTTCTGTATGAATCAATGATTCATTTTGGTTGTGAGTCTTCAAATAATAATTATGTGAGTGGGCACACGATCCTTGTTAGTTGTTGCTGGGGACAACAATTTTCTAAATCTGGGAATAGGCGCATACGCAGTATTTATTTGACGAATCACATTCAAGAGACAAAAGATATCTAATAGAAAATTTATATGTTTTGCTAAAATTTATAAGGATTTAAATTTTTAAATAATGTGTTAGAAGCTTATTTTATATATCTCAGAAGCAAAATTGTGAAGTCAGTGATAAATTAGAAATTTCTGTTAGGAAGCTTGATTGAGATGAAATATGGCGTAGCCTGCATGAAACATGATTGAATTATGATTATTTGTATATTGATATTCATGATGAAGTTGAAATGACACTTGATATAAAGTTCACAGAGGCTAACTTGAGTCCATAACCTGTGAGGATTGAGCCATACAGTACAAAATTCTTTTAGAGAGGCCTCACCTTGGTAAGTACTCTAAAACTTGATTTGTTTCTCTGGATGCATGTATATTCTGATATGATTAAGACAGTTATTCTTTTAAGCCAGGGCCAAATTGACTCACTTTCAATCTTCCATTGTCAACCCTTTTGAGCCTAAACCTTTTTATTCATAAATAAAGAAAGGAGGGAAAGGTAAGAGGAAAGACAAAGTTACCCAAGAAGACAATTTTGGTTTGAAAAGTGAAATGCCAACAGAACAGATCTGGCAAAAATCAAATCTAGTGAAGAACCCAGTAAGGGAAGTAACAAGTCTGAAATACCAGCTGGTGGATCTAAATATAATTTCTCACCACCCCACTTGCTATGTTACAATGTTTTACAGAAGAAAAAGCAGAGAATAAAGAGTGATAAACTGGCTAAGTGAACTTGACTAATTTTGACATAATCCAATCTCAATTTTAGCCACTATCCAAAACTTTCCTACCCTTAAACCAGGCCAAGATACAACCTGATAAAGACCTTTTGATCAGTTGTGCATGCATTTGTGTTTCTTAATTTCAGGAACTCGAGAATATGATCAAGCTTATGGTAGTACTATCACTGTGTTGGATTGAGTGAGTATGATAAACCTTATACACTTGAGTGCTGAGTGAAATACACACTTCTTGGTAAGGAAGACTCAAGTGAAACTCTTGCAGTTGATGGAATTGAAAGTGTTATTAAAACTCTGATTGGAAATTGATTATACTTAGCATTGTGATTCTAAGAGTGTTAATTGCGAACTTATGCTTGATTGTTGAAACCTGCTTTCCAAATAGAAACTCTGTTTATTACTGAGGACAGCAATATATAAATCTGGGAATTATTTGATATGCTTCCAGCATATAGTAGTTTTTTAGGATTAATTAATTAATAAGTTGTTTAAGATTTAGTGAATTAGATTAGGATTTGGTGAATTATTATTTAATTGCATATTAATTTAATTTCTTAGTTATTTTATCATTTAGGAACCAACAAGAGAGGAAAAGAAGCAAAAAGAGCAAGCTAGTGCTCTCAAACAAGCCACGCAATCAGCGTGGGATCTCACGCGATCAGCGTGGGAGTGTCAAGATCAAATATTCAGTTCGAAGAGCCCATGCGAGTAGCGCCAACCACCACGCCAGTCGTGCCAGATGCTGAAACACAGACTTCCAACTCGAACAAGCCACGCTGTTAGCGTGGCCCTCCACGCGAGTCGCACCATTCTACCAAAATTCAAGCATTCAATTCGAATGACCTACACGATCAGCGTGGGCATCCACGCTATTAGCGCTAGAATTCTAGAGCAGCTTATTTAACTCGAACATCCCACGCGAGTCGCGCCACGAGCTCGCTATTTCTTGATTTAAAAGATTTGAATTTGATTTAGCTTGGGGAACAGTTTCTCATTACTGGATTTAAACCTAGAATGTATGAGGGATAAAAAGAGACCTCTGGGTCACAAAGAAGGAGCTTTTTGACAGACCTATTGAAGTATTCTGCAGAAGAAGCCATTGAAGACCTTGGGAGAAGCTTGGAAACATTGAGGAATTGCAGAAATACAATCTGTGTAATCTTTTCTTTTCCTCTCTTAAATTCTCTCTAGGAACATGCTAGTAATGGAAGTATTATCAATTTTGAGTATGCTTGGCTAAATTCTTGTATTGTGGTTGAGCCATGAATCTATGAAACCTCCTCTATTTCTTGATTGGTTTTAATAAGAGTTATCATAATTGCTTTGTTTTATTCTGTTCTTCATTGCTTCATTCTTAATTGGGACTGGCCATTCTATTAGGATATTTAGGGTTAGGATTCACAATAGGGATATTGGGATTCTAGTTTTTGAATTGAGTAAAACAACAATTTATACATTGCCTAGGGATAGGGATGTGTGGTTGTAGCAATTTCAGGATGTGTTTGCTAAATGCTTGGTTTAAGAAGGAATCATTAAGGGATTAGGGTCTTTAATTTCACCAAAGGGTTAAATTACTAAGGGATTAGGATTTAGCTACTTATATGAGAATACATCAGCTGAGTAATTAGAAGTAATTCAAGTTAATAATCAATCGAAGTATAGAAGGAAGGAATCTGATGAGGACATCAAAGACCAACCCCAAGACCAAGACCCAATACAAGGCATAGGAGGGCCCATGACAAGAGCAAGAGCTAAAAAGACCCAAGAAGCTTTGCAACATATAATGGCTAATCTAAGGGCAATCCAATTGCATGAGGGGACTCAAAATCTAGAGGACTGCATGAGTGGACTGCTAGTCACATGTATTGCTTGCTTGGAATGATAATAAAAGCAATTATTGACTTAGGCATTGAATAAAAAAAATAATAGTAATAAAGTGCTTGTAGTTGGTTTTGAGACTTGGACCTCAAGCTTAGTTATGCCTGACTTAACCACTAAGCCACTTTAGTTAATCTTACAATGTTGAGATTTTAATTTTCTTTTATTTTCTACCAAATGCATGAGAACTTATTTGTATAAATCAATTCTGAAGTGAATAGAGAAGCATCTTTGGCTGTTGGAATTTTATCATTAGCTTGAGTATTTCTCTGCTAGGGTTCTTCCTTGAACCATTTGATCTTATCAAGAATTCTTCAATTCTTGTGGCGATCCTCAAGGCTTATCAAACATTTGTTTGTGGCGCCTATCTGCTTCTTCCTTTGCACCATTTCTGTTCCTTGTTTAAATTTTCGCATTACTAATTCTGTGATTTCACCCCGAATTTCTTATAGTCATAATTCTCGTTTTACCCATCCTTTTTCGGTGTTTTTTGTGTCTAAATTGCATTTCAGAAAGTCCTCTTTCACCTCGTTTTGGAATCAGTCCAATCCGAGTTCTGTAGGCCGAGAAATACATAAAAGATAACAGTACGATTCTGGCTCTGTTGGTGTGCGAACTTCAACCTAGAATTGGTCCGAAATTGAATCAAGGCAGGGGGATTCTCATCATTTGGTATTTAGAGCAAGGTTCTAGGGTTGGAAATAAGGCTGATTTCATCCATCATGTTCTGCATTTTTGGGTAATCCTAAAACCCTAAATTTTGTTTGCTCAATTTGAATTGTGCATTTTTGTTGCAGCCTTGTCTTTGGTCATTATGTAGTGTTTCAATTTCTTGGTTTGTCATTATCTTCAATTCTTGTTCAATTGATATAGTTCTGCATTTGTGTTCTTGGAGTTCATCCCATGTTCATCATTTGTTCATAAACTTTAATCCTTTTAATCCATGTGATTTGGGCTAAGTTTCTGTTGAGTGTTAAATATTGGCTTGTTTTGTTGAGAATTTTAATTCAGTTGCATTCTCCACTGCTGCAACTTCAAAGCTTCATTACGTAAATACATATTTCATTATTAGAAGCATTTTGACTATAAAAAAAAAAAGAAAAAAAAAGTCTGCAGCAAAAGAAGTATAAGAAAAAAAAAAAAAAGAGAAGCACATAAGCTTTGTTCATTATTTCATTGCATCCCACTTGTTTGATAAAATTCCTAAGTGTCAAGTGTCTTATCTAATCATTGTTTTTTTTCCATAAAGTTAAAGTTTGTCTTGCTTGTTTGTTGGTAGTGAAATTGTTCTTTACTACTTTGCATTTGTTGGTGCTAGAATTTTGTTTAAGCTCTGTTATTGTTACCTTTAAAGTATTTCTTGATTATAGATTATTTTGGTTCAGGTAAGAACTTTAAGTTAGGGACGAGTGGTAAAAGGCAAAGAGTGAAACATTAGAGAAAAAGCCATAAAAGAGAGCACTATACACGAGTGGTACATCTTTGAAACGAACGGTACACTTGCCGAGTTCGCAACAATGAGCAACCATGTAGTGATCTCGGTTGAGCTCGGATGAGCTCAGAGGAGCTCATTTTTAGTTTACTTGTAAGAGTTACCAGGTAGAGAGACCAGAAGAGCTCATAAACCCTTTTGCTAAAGTTACCAGGTTGGGAACCCGGACGTGGTTGAGAGGAACCTTGGACATGTGAAGTACCAAGGTAGGAACTCAGATTAGGTTGAAGGAGATCGGATGAGGTCGGAGGAGGGCGGAACCATGGACGTAGTATAGTACTGAGGATGGGCCCTTATGTTGTGCAATTGATTACCTAAACATTTGTAATCGATTAAAATGAACAGTGCTTGTTAGGTATTGTTAGACTATTGGCAAGCGTACCAATTATTGCTGTAAGTTACAAAATTTATAAAAGTTCGTCTCCACAGGGACTTGAATTACTCAGTTAATCCAAATAAAACTTAACAGTTTAATAGTTATGTACAATGAGTGTGAACGGAGTTTCATGTAGTTGTGGATTAACAGAAATTATGAAATTTAAAGAAGAAACGGAAATAATAATTTAGTGCGGAAGATTACGGAAGATTACGAAAACTAATAAAACAAGTTTAACTAATTCAAGAAAAGTGTAGGATTGGATTTCATCATTCATACCCTTAGTATTCAATTAATATTACCATGCATAAATTATTTTCTATTATTATTGATGCACACATAAAATCACCCCAAATCGATCCCTCGCATTTGAGTTCTAAGATATTTATCAAATATCGATCCCTCGCATATGAAATAAATACCCCAGCATTACAATCATAATAGTGTGCTATTTGCAATCTAAACGTTATGCTCTATTCCTAGCAACGTAACGTAAAGAGCAAAATTATTCAATTCAAGTTTTAAGAGTACTTTCCAGTTAAACTTAGAACCTTATTTCATGAAACTAGTGATCAAGTAGAATCAAACATTAAGTACGGAATGAAATTACCAATAATAAATAGAAAAGACTTATGCATAAATAAATATTAAAAGAGATACTTAAATGTAAGAAGATTACATTAAATCCTTAAGAGAAGCTAGCCAAGCATGGAGAGAACCTCCTCAAGAGAAGGATTGATGAAAGGAACCATCACCGCTTCTCTTCGGCAGAGTTTCCACACTAATCCTTACCTCTCTCACTCTCTTAAGCTACTTACTAACAATATTTGAAGAGCTTTAGGCTAAGCTAAGAAGCTAAGAAGCAAGGGTGAAGAAAAATGGAATTGAAAGGGATGAGATTTTCTCCTTGGGGTGCATGGCTATTTATAGGGTGCTGGCTGCTAGAGTTCACTCGCCCAGGTGAGTGTTTTTGCCTTTGTTTGCTCGCTTGGGCGAGCTTAATGCCCACTTACTGATGCCACTCGCCCAGGCGAGCCATTTAGCCTTGTTTCACTCACCTAGGTGAGTTAAAAGATGGTTTTGGAATTCTTCACTCGCTTGGGCGACCAGTTTGTGTGTAATTCACTCGCCTGGGCGAGTTAAAAGCTTAACCTTGAAGAATCCTTCTGGGCCTAGATGAATTGTGGGCCTGTTTTGCTTGTGACACCTCCCAAGTTTGCTTGTTAAACCCTTTTTGCTTGTTTTGCTTTTATGAAGCCTCGAAACTTATCAAAATACAAAACATGATTGGATTAATCTTCCAAAATATAAGAAACAACATTTAATTAAGTACTAGAGACTATTTATCTAGGTTTTAGGGCAAGTTTATAAACAATTTTACTGAAATCAATAGATAAGTGCCAACATTGTGAGCTTGGGTTTAACTAAAATAGGGCACTTATCAGGTATCATCTATATATAAACCTTATTCGGCAGCGTCAGTAGGGTTTTGAGAACCTAGTTAGTTACACGTAACATGTATATAAGGTATAACACATTGACTTGCCAAACAGTAGATCCTATCTGACAGTCAAATATCTCTAATTTTCACTGTATACAAGTGACACGTGTTGACTCCCTGATTGTTTTTTTTTATGCAGGAAGATTCTCATATTACGATATGACGCATGTCAACTTTCGAACTATTTAAGATATGTACGAGTGGGATATTCCAGTAGCAATCTAATTTGCATCGCCTAGGCTAAAACATTTTCTCTCTCTTTGTCCATTTTTTTCCTCCATTGTTAAGTGAGAAAAGCTTTATAGATACTCAATCCTTGACCTAAACACCTTCACATCCAACGTACGGATTGAAGAGAATCACCATACAAACTAGTTTCCAACCTTTATTAGTTGGGAAAACCATCAGACAAGGAGATAATTTCTCCAAAGAAAGTTTAAATTTTCAACCTTTAAGAGTTAAAAGGCACTTTAAGGACATCCAAGCTTTTTTGAAGTTGTCTACAAGCCTTCCTTGACGTTTTAAGGTAAGACACGTAAGTTTACTGTTTCCTTTAAGTTTGGAGTTAAGAGGAAAAATGAACCATATGAGTTAGGGTTGGTTTTGGGCGATATTTCTTTGAAAAAGTATGCTTAGGAGGTTGTTGTGATGAAGGTTCAACCTTGGAAGCTAACTTTTTGGGTTTTTGGGAATTTTGTTTGGCCCAGATAGATCTTTGTGGGGTTTACAAGTCACTGGTTAGTTGTTTATGGTTGAGATCTGGAAAAGAACTGGGTTCTTTTCATGAATCGGTTGAGAATCGTTCTTGATATCTTGCTTGCTTGATGTAGGACATGATAAAGAAGATATCAATGTTTGTGAACACAAGGCTGAGAAAGCCGGTGCGGTGATCAGAGAAGGTAAGCTCTCTGTTCTTGGGGAGTTTGTATCCCTTGATTGTGTTCCACCATACTCCTGGAGAGTTGTGGTTATTGTATGATGCAGTGCGTGTTGTTCAATTATGTGTTACTATTTTTTTATTGATACATACATTAAATGATTTGCACTGTGATGTTTGTATTGTGGTTGAGGAAGCCCTCTGGACAAGGAAGCGAATCATATATGAGAGTGTAAGACTCATCCGGGATGAGCTTATCGGCAATTCATATACGTCAAAGTGCATGAGATATACATATGTGCATGAGACATGCACTAGTGAATGTGTATATCTGTGCACGGGTACAGGTGATGTGCACGGGAAGATATGCATTTGTGCATGTGATGTGCACTGGTTGGCTAAATTGTATATCGGTGCACGGGAAGATATGCATTTGTGCATGTGATGTGCACTGGTTGGCTAA
>CM023943.1:8753718-8765290 GCA_013407115.1 Glycine latifolia
TTTGCATATCTGTGCTGGAATGACTGATAGGCGTTTGTCATGTGGCTTCAAAACAATTAAACTAAGCTAATTCTGTAGCACAGGATTAACCTAGGTCGACTCAGAGACACAATCAATATGGTTCCAACTTCAATTCACTAGTAAATAATAGGGGATTTTTATCAAACAGTTTGCATGTGCTAAATGAAAATTGCAAAAACACAAACTACGATTAAAGATTAATGCAGAAACTAACAGAATTTATAACAAGTAATGTAAAATAGATTAAAGAGCATCAATCCAATTCACCAAACCAAGCTATTTGAATCATCATCGTTCTCAGAAATTTATCCTATTGTGAAAGTTTATTCAATTTCATTAGAAGCAGTTCAATCGAATTAACCCCTAAATTAATTGAAACCACAACCCTAATTGAAATATCATCCAATTAATCTGTGATTTATATTCAAAATTAGGAAATGAATCCATAACCTAATCCGCTTTTAATCCTAAACGCATTCATAATCATGAAAACAGAATAGCAATTGAAGAAGAAAGTGAACATTCACATAGAATTCGAAATACTAAACCAGAACTCAAATTCTTCCCTTGCTTGGGTTGGATCCTTGGATTGATTGATTATTTAGCCTTCCATGATCATCATCAATGAAAGCCCCATGAAATGAGTGCATGAAAATGGAAGAACAGAAATGAAAATGAAGAACAATGAAGAACAAGGAAGAACAGTTGAGAGAAAATAAGAGAAAGGGTTTTGATTCTAAAAACTTAAAAAGAGAAATGTAAAACTGTTTTTGCAAAATGAAATGTAAGTAATAATTCCTCCTAATGTCACTAATATATAGTGACTAAGTCTGAAGAAAAGAATGGGTCATGAACAACCCATCAATTCTAATTATTTATGCTATTTACACCAATAAAAGTCCAACTCGCAGCCCAAAATACAAGTGCACTAGTTCTGACTACAAAGCCTAAAATGACCATTCAAATGGCAGAATTGACCTCGGCTTATTTCTGGAAAACTTGTAGATCTTTTAGTTATCTTTCCAAGGACTACAAGAAATCTCAATTCGGAGTTCCATAGAGCTTTGTAGGTCCTGTACAAGGCAGATACGTCAAGTGAGCATAAAATCTGAAAATACGCAACAATTAGCAATTTTACTATGATGCCAATTTCATCCAGCTTGTTTTGCAAAACCCATTTTGTGCCAATAGGTTTATGAGTTGATGGTCTAGGGACTAACTCCCATACTTCATTTCTTTTAAATTGGTTTAACTCATCATGCATAGCCATTAACCAATGTTCATCCAGCAGAGCTTGATCAATACTTTTTGGTTCAATCTGTGAAACAAAAGCCATGGTACAACAAAGATTTCTTAAAGAGGATCTAGTAGAAACTCCCTTGGATACTTCCCCAATTATGTTGTCAAGGGAAAGATCTTTAGTTGTCCTCCACTCCTTGTGCTTTTGTACAATAGTTGATTGTTCCAGTACATCATTTGGTTCAACTTTTTCTTTCTCATTCAGATCATTAAGTTGCAGAAATTCTTCCTTTTGTCATGCATCAACATCACACTCCAAATTCTCTTTGGAAGGGTTAGACTCATCACATATGAAATGGACAGATTCCTTAACACACAATGTTCTTTTATTAAAGATCCTATAAGCTTTACTTTGCAAAGAGTAACCAAGAAAAATTGCTTCATCAGCTTTAGAATCAAATTTGCCAAGAGAATCTTTACCATTATTTAAAACAAAACACTTGCAGCCAAATGCTCTAAAATGAGATATGTTTGGTTTCCTTCCTTTGTATAGTTCATAAGGGGTTTTCTTCAAACTGTACTTACAGCATCAGCCCAAAAGTGCTTAGGCAATTTTGTTTCATTTAGAAGAGTTCTTGCACCTTCCTCAAGTGATCTGTTTTTCCTCTCCACAACACCATTTTGTTGGGGTGTTCTTGGAGCTGAAAAATTGTGATTAATTCCATATTCTTCACAAAATTTTTCAAAGTATTCATTTTGGAATTCTCCACCATGATCACTTCTAATTGAAACAATATTGCAAGCTTTTTCATTTTGAATTATCTTGGCCAATTTTCTAAATGCTGTGAATGCATCACTCTTGGATCTTATGAATAAAGTCCATGTGTATCTTGAGTAATCATCTACAATGACAAGTCCATAGAAATTACCTCCCAAGCTCATGGTTCTTGAAGGACCAAATAAATCTATATGAAGCAACCTAAGAGGTCTAGAAGTAGAAACAACATTTTTGCTCTGAAAAGAATTCTTTGTTTGTTTCCCTTTTTGACAAGCTTCACATATTTTATCTTTCTCAAACTTAAGCTTAGGTAAGCCTATGACCAAATCCTTTTTCACAAGTTTGTTCATATAATGCATATTTATATGACTTTCCCTTCTATGCCATAACCATGTTTCATTAGTTTTACTTACAAGACAACTAGTGTTATGAATGAATGCATGGTCAATGGACAAAACATAAATGTTACCCTTTCTTTTACCAACATGAATAACTTCACGACTTTGACTGTCACAAATCAAACGACAATTGTTGTTGAAGGAAACTTTGAAACCTTTGTCACATAGTTGGCTTATGCTTAGGAGATTATGTTTCAAGCCATCAATATACAAAACATTTCTGATCATAGTTTTGAGGTTGTCTCCTATGTTCCCTTCTCCAATTATCTTTCCTTTGTTATTATCGCCGTAGGTGACAAATCCTCCATGTTTTAGTATGACATTTGTAAGCATGAATATGTCGCCTATCATGTGCCTAGAGCAGTCACTATCAAGATACCATAGTGATGATCTTGCTCCTAGACACACCTGCAAAATTCAAATCAAGTAACAAGGAAAGGTACCCAATTGAGGTTGGTTCCATAGAGGTTAGCAATTTTCTTTTTCTTTTGCACCCATATACATTCTCCATTAGGCACATAATATTTCCTAGCATAGCATTTAAAAGATGTATGTCCTTTCTTTATGCAATAGTTACAAGTTACAGCTCTTGATGATCTTTCAAAGTAAGCATTTTGATTAACCTTTGATTTATTAAAACTCTTGATTCTTCTGTTTTGGTGGTACAAATTTGGTTTTTCCACTATATTTTGAACCATGTTTGTATCCCAAACCAGAAGTATCTCCAACATATTTTTGCACACTTAACATTTCAGCCAAGTTGCACTTTCCTCCATAAAGCCTTCTCAAAAGATCAACCAAATAGTTATTTTCTGAAAGTAGTAGCATATACTTTTCTCCTTGGCTTCTTTTGAAAGCATCAAACTCATCTTGTAACAATTTGCATTTTTCTGCCTTAGAAGAGGAAGAAGGACATATACAACCATTGACCTTGTAACTTGAAAGAAATTTTTCATTCTCTTCTTTCAACTTACAAAGTTCACTTTACATTTCTGCAAGTTTGGTGATATGCCATCTTAGATCTCCTTTCAACTTATTATTTGCCTTTGCTAGCCTTTGAGCCTCATCATGCATTTCATGAAAAGCATAACAATGTTATCATATTCTGAATTTACCTCAGATTCAGCACTAGAGAATCCTTCATCATCACTCAAGGTTGAAGTGAAGCATACATTTGCTTCTTCTTTATACTCACTCCTTGATTCGGAACTTGTTGATTCATTATGTTCCCATGCAATGTAGGCTTTCTTTGGATTTCCTTCCTTCTTTATCTTCCTCTCACCTTGTTGCTTCCTCAAGAATATTGGACATTAGATTTGATGTGTCCAGGTTTTCCACATTCAAAACAAGTAAAGTTGGTAAAGGTGTTGTTGTTGCTATCTTTGTCATTTCTCTTGTTGAACTTTGTGAACCTTCTATTTTTGTTCCTTCTCTTGAATTTGCTGAACTTTTTGACAATTAGATTCATGTTGTCATTTTCATCTTCTTCACTTGAGTCTTCTTCTATTTCAACCTTAGATGATGCAACTTTCAAAGCTATGCTTTTGTGCTTCTTTTCTGCATCTTCTGCATTGATTAGTTGTGACATTTCAAGTTCATACTCAAGAAGCTTACCAAATAGTGCAGCCATGGACATCTTGGACAAATCTTTGGATTCCTTGATTGCTGTAACTTTTGGTTGCCATGGTCTTGTGAGACACTTTAGAATTTTGATGTTCAATTCTTCAGCATCAAAAGTTTTTCCAAGACCAAAAAGATGATTGACAATGTGAGTGAATCTTGTTTGCAGCTGTGATATGTTTTCAGTATTGCTCATCTTGAACATCTCATATTCATGAATCAAGGCATGTTTCCTTGATCTCCTTACTTCATCTGTTCCTTCATGAGTTACCTCCAACATTTTCCATATTTCTTTTGCACTTCTGCGTATCACAGTTCTAAAGAATTCATCAGAAGACAAAGCAGATCTAATCAAGTTTTTAGCTTTAAAATCATATTGCACAACTCTTTTTTCAACTTCTGTCATTTCATCTCATTCTTTGGGAATCAACTTATTATCCACAGTTTTCATTGGAACCAAATGACCTTTTTCAATAGCATTCCATGCACCGGGATCATTGGATTGAATAAAGATCTGCATACAATTTTTCCAAAAACTAAAATGCTCAACCTCAAATATTGGTGGACGATTGAGAGAAGCTCCCTCTCTAAAAGTTATTTGAGTAGTATTCATTTTCTTTAAAAGGAAAGTGATCTTGAATAACTTTCAAGAACCAGCTCTTGATACCAATTGAAAACACAATGAATATACAACAAATAAACCAAGAGAGGGGGTGAATTGGTTCAAATCTGATATTTAAAATTTTCTAAAACAAATTGCGGAATTAAAATCTTGGATCATATCACTTGTTCACCTTTTGAAAATCCAGAAATCTTTCTTCAATCAAGATCAACCCTTGATATGCATGTAATGAAAGAAATAGTTTTTTTGATAATAATTTTTGATTTCACAAAGATAAGCAATGAAATATACAAAATTCAAGACAAGAGACAAGGCAATTTATACTGGTTCACCTCACAACCTTGGAGGCTACATCCAGTTACTTCTAACCCACACTAGGTTAGAGTTTTCACTGTATTAAAGAATCTTTACAAGCAGTTTACAATGATCACCCTTATCCACACTCTAAAGCCTATAGACTTCAAATGATCAAGACCTAGAGAACCCTACTATGTTCTTACCTCTAGAGAACCCTACTCTAGAAAACCACTTTAAAGAATCATAGATATACCAACAGAATTTTTAATAACCAGAAAAATTCTAAAGAAAGATTCAAGAGATACAACCTGTGATCCTTCAAATGAATGAATGAATGAATGATGTTACCAATCAATCAGGTTGAATGCAATTCAAAGATCAGAATAAGAACTCTTGAAATCTCTTATTTTCTTTAAAAACTCATCTCAAAAATTTTACTTTCTTGATCTCATGAGAGCTTTTTCATTCTTAGAACAAATCAGTATTTTGGCTCTAGAAAAAACTTTCTAATCTTTTTGTGATTCACATAAATGCTCAAGTATTATGAACAATTTGCTCTAAGTCTATTTATAAAGACAAGTTAAGCAAAGCTGTTAAAAAAACTGATTTAACTGACAATAATCGATTATTTAATCATATGTAATCGATTAAATTATAACATAATCGATTAATATGTGCTTGAGCTTCCTGAAAATTTTTTCATGAACAAGATAATCGATTAAACCGATACTTAATCGATTAAAGCAGTCTTAGTATATTTAAAACATGAAGAAATAATCGATTACATAAGACTGGTAATCGATTAAACCAGTAAATCTCAAACACGAAAAACACGATCCCGGTCTGTGTAATCGATTACTGAAAATGGTAATCGATTATTCCAGTAAGGCATCATGACTAACAAGTTAAAATAATCGATTGCATAACAGAATAATCGATTATTCCAGTGATGCATGTTTTTCATATGTTATTATGTAATCGATTACAAGAAGCTGGTAATCGATTAAACTGTTCTTCAAGGCTTTTCCAGAAATAGTATGAATGTAATTAATCGATTAAAATGCTTGTGTAATCGATTAAAACAGTAAGTTTTCATTTTTCAAAGACTTAGCCATGAGAACTTAACTTCATATGAAATCATTGGATTGCTTTGAGATTTTAATCAAAAACTATGTATGCATGATAATGAGAATGCAAATGCAAATGAAAGATCACAAGGCAAAACACTTGAACCACTTAGACAAATTACAAATTCCTTCAAAAGATTGGGCATGTAAAAAGCTAAAACATTAAGCCTTCATCCTTGCTTCAATCTTCTTGCAGCTTCCCTTAAATTCAACAATCTCCCCCTTAAAATCAACATCTTCTTCATCAGCTCCCTCTCCAGCATCTGCAGGTGGAGGTTGCTGTCCAACCATCTGCCATCCATGAGGAGTCTTCACCAATCCAAGCTTGTTCAAATGTGTCTTTGATGAGGTTGGTGATGTTTGTTGTGTTGTCAATAACCTCATTAGAAACATCAATCTTGAAGTAGTCAATGAACCTTGATATCAACACAGCATAAGGAAATTGATAGCTTATCCATCTCTTAGCCTTTAGCATGATCTCTTCGATGATGAGGATCCAGTTCGTTTGTGTGGAATTCTTCATTCCATAAACAAGTTGTGAATAATCATCCGTGGCTTGTGTATGATTAGATGATCTAGGATTCAAAATGTAGGTGATTATGTAGTGGAGGGCCTGTCTTCATCAGTCATAGAGCCAGAGCCAAGCCTTAGCTTCAGCCTAATTTGAGGGTCTTGAAGCATCCCTCTATAGGTGTCAATTTTATTGTATCCTTTAGCTTTTTCATCAAATTTTCTAACACCCTCCATGGAAGTACTAGCCACCTCATATAGACTTTAGGAGTAATCTCCATGGCCACCCCATTTACTTGAGAGAAAATGGTGCCATCCATGCTTATCTTTGCACAACAAACATCACAGAGGGGTTGGAGGATTCACCAGCCTTCCTTTTGTTGGATTTGGCTTTCTTAGGGGCAGACATTCTGCTTTTAGATGAAAAACAAAAATGGGTAGAGGATGAAGATAAGAAATAGAGGAAGAAAGCTCAGAATGATGGTGTGAATATTTCATCCATTAAAGGCTGTATTTATAGGAATTTAGAGGCTTGAATTTGAATTATGAATGAGTGCAACAACTATTTCGAGTATCAAGGATATTAATTGCACAGAAGCAGATTCAAATTTTGAAAAAAATGACAAGCTAGGCAGTTTAGATTTCCAAGAAATCTGCAAAATCAACAGTAACGCCATAGATAATCGATTACGATATTGTGTAATCGATTAATTCGTAGCAAACAGAGCATCTATTACCAAGGTGTAACTGATTAAATCATAGCGTAATCGATTATCCCAGTCCAAGTTTGTTTTTTGAAAAATCTTTTCAGGCATAAGTAATCGATTAATTCACTTGGTAATCAATTACTCTAGTGCGAACAACTTAGAATAGAGCGTAATCGATTAATTCAAAGTTGTAATCGATTTCATAAGCAAAAAATAGTTTCAATAACAGCTTTCAATCATCAAATAATCGATTATCCCGTGTTGTAATCGATTAATTCAGTTCATTATGCAGAATAAACTTTGATATATGGCCAGTCATTCAGTGAGTTAGCAGTTAAAAAACAAATTTAATAGCATGCTAGCATAGGTTAGATTCATCAAGTATACCTAGCAAGTTTTTAAGTGCATAAAACCTATCTCTTGCCAAGGGTTTTGTAAATATATCAGCCAATTGATTAAGAGTATCTACAGATTCAATTGAGCAATTACCCTTTTGGATATGATCCCTGAGGAAGTGATGTCTTATCTCAATGTGTTTGGTCCTTGAATGCATAATTGGATTCTTAGATATGTTGATGGCACTTGTGTTGTCACATAGCAAGGGTATTTCTTTTAACTCAACACCAAAGTCTTGTAGTTGTTGCTTCAACCATAAGCTTTGAGCACAACAACTTCCAATAGAGATTTACTCAGCTCTAGAAGTTGATAAAGCAACACAAGATTGCTTCTTGCAGTGCCAAGAGATTAGTGAGTTGCCTAATAGGTGGCAAGTTCCACTTGTACTCTTTCTATCCAATTTGCACCCTGCAAAGTCAGAATTAGAATATCCAATTAAATTGAGAGATGCACCTTTAGGATACCAAAGTCCAACTATTGGTGTAGACTTGAGATATTTGAGGATTCTTTTGACTACAGTAAGGTGTGATTCTTTGGGATTTGCTTTGATATTTAGCACACAAACACACACTTAACATAATGTCGAGTCTACTTGCAGTCAAGTATAACAAAGATCCAATCATTCCTTTGTATTTTGACTCATCAACTCTTTTTCCTTTGTCATCTGAATCAAGATAGATTGATGTAGCCATTGGAGTTGCAACATTCTTGCTTTTCTCCATTTCAAACTTCTTGATCATTTCCAGGCAATACTTGATTTGACTAAGAAATGTCTCATTCTTCATTTGCTTGACTTGAAGTCCTAGAAAGAATGTGAGCTCTCCTATCATTGATATTTCAAATTCACTCTGCATTGAGACAGAAAATTATCTACACATAGGTTGATTAGTTGATCCAAATATAATGTCATCAACATAGATTTGAACCAACAAGATATCATTTCCATTCTTCTTGATGAATAGGGTTTTGTCCACTTGTCGTCTTATGAAAGATTGACTAAGCAAGAAATTGCTCAATCTCTCATACCAAGACCTTCGAGCTTGTTTTAAACAATACAAAGCTTTTCTCAGTATAAAGACATGGTTTGGATGTTTGTAATCAATAAATCAGGAGGTTGATTAACATATATCTCCTCCTCAATGTATCCATTTAAAAAAGCACTTTTAACATCCATTTGAAACAATTTAAAATCCATTAAACATGCATATGCAAGTAGCAACCTAATGGCTAAAAACAATAGGAATACCCACAATAACCAAGAGGAGGGATGAATTGGTTTAAACTTGGTCTTTTAAAATTATTTAGAAAATCAGAGTTATAGGATCTTAATCACAATTAAATCAAGAATACTTCAAATCAATCAAACCACTCAGCCCAAAAACAATTGCTTCAAAATAGAACTTGTTGAGTAATGAAAATAATACCAAGAACTAATGATCAAGATAACAAGAAGAATTTAAGGAATAGAAAATCAACACAAGAATTTATACTGGTTCACTTCTCAAGAGAAGCTACATCCAGTTCTTCTAATCAACACTAGATTAGAGTTCCACTATTATAAAATTTCAATTCTTCCAAGCTTTACAACAGCCACTCTTTATCAACCCTAGATAAAGTACAGAAATCTAAAACCCTATTAGATTCCTAATGATCAAGAGATAGAGAACCCTTCTATACTATTCCCTCTAGAGAAACCCACTCTAGAAAAAGCTTAAAGAACCCTTTACAATAGTTTCAAACTACCAAGAATACAAAAATGAATTTACAACAAGAGATAATGGAGAGAGACAACCTGATGATCCAATGAATATGGAATACCAATCAGAGTTGAAATGTAGAAATCAATTTCAGAACTTTCTCTCCAAAAGCTTCTTTGAAAATCTTGCCCAAGAAATCTTTTAATACACCATGAAGATTTAAAAAGTGGGACAAAAGTTTTGCAAACTCAGAAAATCCTTTCTAACTTTAAGAAGGCTTGTATATGCTCAGAAAAATCGAAGTTTGTAAGTTGTATTTTCAGGCAAGCCTTTAATCTATTTATAACCAATTTTTATAACAGAATGTAATTGATTAAAGCGCCAAGTAATCGATTAAATTATCATATGTAATCGATTACATTGCCAAATAATCAATTAAAATGTTCTTAGGAGAACCTGGGAATTGCAACGAGCAAATTAATCAATTAATCCGAGTTGTAATCAATTAAAGCAGATAGGTTTAGTTTTGAAACAATGAACTTAAGTAATCGATTAGGATATCATGGTAATCGATTAAGACAGGGAAACATGATTTTCATTTTGTGCTATGTAATCAATTACGAGTAGCTTGTAATCGATTAAAATGTTCTTCATCGCTTTTCCAAAATTAAAATAGAAGCTTGTAATTGATTAAATCGTTGTGTAATCAATTAAAGCAGTGAGATTTCATTTTTCCAAAAACTTTAACCATGAGAAATTAGTTTCTTTTGAAAACTTGAATAGCTTTAATGCTTTAATGAAATCATGTATGCATGTTAATGATCATGTTCGTGCAATGCAAGGATCATAAGATTAGCCTCTCATACACTTAACCAAATTACAAATTCCTTGGCATGTGAAAAGCTAAAATCTTTCTTCTAAGGTACAAGCTTCTTCTTTAGCTTCATTTTCTTCTTGCTCCCCCTATATCCAACAATGGCCTCAAACCTTGCTACTGGAGCATAGGTTTCATCATAGTCTATGCCTTCCTCTTGGTTATAACCTTTTGAAACCTCCTAACTATAATGTCACTTTCATCAAGTTTGTTTCTGAAAACCCACTTGGTGCCAATAGGTTTGTGGGAAGAGGGTCTAGGAACTAATTCCCAAAACTTCATTTCTCTTGAACTGATTTAGTTCATCATGCATGGCCATCATCTAATGTTCATCAAGTAAAGCTTGGTCAATGCTCTTTGGTTCAATCTGTGAAACAAAAGCCATAGTACAACAAAGATTTCTTAATAGGGATCTAGTAGAAACTTCCCCAATTATATTGTCAAGGGAAAGGTCTTTTCTTGTTCTCTAATCCTTGGGCTTTTGTAAAGGTGTTGACTGTTCCATATCAGTAATTGCTTCTGCCTTTTTCTTTTCATTTAAATCATTGAGTTGCAAGTATTCTTCCATTGGACCTGTATCAATATCACACTCATTTTCCTTCTTGGAGGAGTTAGACTCATCACATATAACATGGACAGATTCCTCTATACATACAATGTTCTTTTATTAAAGATTCTATAAGCTTTACTTTGTAAAGAATAACCAAGAAAAATAGCTTCATCAGCTTTAGCATCAAATTTGCCAAGAGAATCTTTACCATTGTTTAAAACAAAACACTTGTAGCCAAATGCTCTTAGTAAGATATGTTTGGTTTTCTACCTTTGTATAATAAGGAGTTTTCTTTAAAAGAGGCCTTATGAGTAACCTATTTAAAGTGTAGCAAACTGTACTCACCGCATCAGCCCAAAAATGTTTAGGCAAATTTGTTTCATTAAGAAGGGTTCTTGCTCCTTCTTCAAGGGATCTGTTTTTCCTCTCCACAACACCATTTTGTTGGGTTGTTCTAAGAGCTGAAAAATTATGGTTGATTCCATATTCTTCACAAAACTTTTCAAAATACTCATTTTGGAATTCACCACCATGATCATTTCTTATTGAAACAATATTGCATGCTTTTTCATTTTGAATTACCTTGGCTAATTTTCTAAATGCCATGAAAGCATCACTCTTGGATCTTATGAACAAAGTCCATGTGTATCTAGAGTAATCATCAACAATAACAAGCCCATAGAAATTACCCCCCCAAGCTCATAGCTCTAGAAGGATCAAATAAATCCATATGAAG
>CM023943.1:8794764-8848951 GCA_013407115.1 Glycine latifolia
AATTCCAACCTAGAATTGGTCCGAAATTGAATCAAGGCAGGGGATCCACATCACCTTGTCATATGGAGGGTAAGCAAAAGCTTTAGGATGCTCTTATTATGTCCAAAAGAGGTTTTGGTGGTGATAAGTGGTGTGTTAGGGGAGATTTGAATGTAGTACTTTCTCTTGAAGAAAGAAGAGGGAGATCTGAAAACAAAGATGAACACACACAATTAACCAATAGGGGGTGAATTAGCTAAAACAGGAATTTTTAAAATTTCTTTGAAAAACTAGCAGTAGAATTAAGATCGTATCACAAGTTCTCCCTTGTTAAAAAAAAAAAAATCAGAAACTTTCAGTCAATCAATATTCACCCACCCTTGACTTGAAACAATTGTAGAAAATATATCAGTTGATATTGAAAGTGATTAACCACAAGATAAGCTAGATTAAGATTGTAAGATTAAGAATCAAGAGAACACCAAATCTATATAGGTTCACCCCTCAAAAGAGAAGCTACATCTAGTGTCTTCTAACCAAACCTTTGCTAGAGTTTCACTAAATCAAAATTTGTCTTTACAAGCTTTACAAGTGATTACCTTTATCAACCCTAGATAAAGAAACTAAAATCTAAAACCCTATTAGACTTCTAATCACAAAGAATTAGAGAACACTACTTTGTTCTAACCTCTAGAGAACACTACTCCAGAAAAAGCTCTAAAGAAACTCTTTTTATCTTAGAATTTACAAGAATTAAAAGAAACAAATCAATTCACAGTAAGAGTTCAATAGAGATACAACCTTATGATCCTCAGAAGATGAGTGAATGGATTTTACCAAACAAACTCAGGTTGAATGAATGTTATTGTTGAAAACAGCTCTCTTGAAAAACTCTTGAAGAATCTTGTTCAAAGCAACATGATCAATGGTGCATGAGTCTTGGATTTGAAACAAGATGTATGAAACTTAGAAAATCTTTTTCTTAGACTTTGAAAGCTTTAGGTGTGATGGGTAATTTGTAAAAGTCAGTTCTCAAGATTATATCAAATGTACAGACCCAACATCTTTTTATAGAAAACAAATTTAACTGCATGTAATCGATTAAATCATTATGGTAATCAATTATTTTAACTAAAGTAATCGATTAATGTCCAAAATAATCGATTAAAGTGTTCTTGGCACAATCTGGAAAAGATTTAAGAACAATGTAATCGATTAAAACAACTTGAAATTGATTAATGCAATCAGCCTTAGATTTGAAATAAGCCTATGTAATCAATTACGATTGAGTGGTAATCGATTAAGGCAGTCAAACATGTTTTGAACTTTTGTACTGTGTAATCGATTACGAGTGAGTGGTAATTGATTAAGGCAGTCAGACATGTTTTGAGTTTTTGTGTTGTGTAATCGATTACGATTGAGTGGTAATCGATTAATATGTTATTTATGGCTTTTTAATAGATTACACAAGCTGGTCATCGATTAAAGCAGTGCACAAATTGATTTTCCAAAACTTAAGTCATGAGAAATTTCTTTCTAAATGCAAACATGTAACCTTATATGCTTTTCTTAAATCATGTATATGCAAGGATCACAAGATAAGCCTCTTGAACAAACTTAACAAATTACTAATGCCTTTAATTAAATGGCATGTAAAAGCAAAAATCCTTTAAGCAAAGGGCTTCATCCTTGACTTGATCTTCTTTCCAGCTCCCCCTATATCCAACAAGATCATTGGCAGTTATGAGGGGAGAACCTGAGGGATTTTAGGAGTTTCTTCATAGTATTGACTGATTGGCTTACCTGTTAAGGGTAAAAAATTCACTTGGTTCAATGCTATGGTTCTTCGGTTAGTAGGCTAGACAGATTCTTTCTATCAAAAGAATTATATATTTTCTGGTGGGCGGATGTCTAGTGGGTTGGGAAAAGGGATTTCTCAGATCATTGCTCTTTGTTGTTAAAAGGACAAATCCAATATTAGGGTCCCAAACCCTTTAAATTTTTTAAATGTTGGTTGGAGTGTCCTTGGATTTATGTCTTTGATTAGTAGGTGGTGGAAGGAGTTTCATGTGCAAGAGTGGAAACTTTTTATCTTTAAAGAGAAACTTAAACTCTTAAAGGGTAAGTGGTGTGTATGGTGTAACGACCCGCCTCGTCGCTACAATATCACTAACTCTTAATCGTGCATATCTCAATTTTAATAAAAACTTCATTAATTTGATTATGAAAATGATAGTAAATTTTTCGCGATAATATAATTATCATACATATATTGTAGTTACATAATTAAATACCTATGTACATATATATTAAATCAGTACATGTCATCCACATGTTAGAACTTCCTTTAGTTTTACATGTATATACATATGAAATTACGTATCTAACAAAAAGCCAAAGAACTAACGAAGAAAGAGTTGATTAACAAAACACAACTCTTTCTCCAAAAAGAAGTCCAACGTCATCACGTCGGCTCCAACCAAAAAGAATCTCCCTCCAGAATCACCTACTACTGCTCATCTGCTCACATGAACGAAAGTTCACGATCATTACAGGTACTAACCACACGGTACAACAAAAGCAAGGGTGAGTTTATTATATAAAACCAACAAGCATCAAATAGAACCAATTAGGAAAGAAACAACATTACCCACCATAATCATTAACAAAAATCCATTATTCCAATACACACTCAACAAACTAATCATCTAATGCATTTCACAACTCAAACAATCATGCACAGAATGATGCATGCACCTAACTCATCTATCAGGATGCAATGTGGTACCATCCTCATGGAAATAGCCTCTCTCAAGAAAATGATGCAGTAGCTTGTCTAGGTCACCTTGTCGTGCACAGGCCGTTCCCCTCTATGGTGATCAGCCCTGAGTCACAAAGGAGTTCCAAACAGAGTGATGATGCCCCCTAGTACCCCCGTGCCTATTGCCACCATCCTATTTCCATCAATGCAAATGAAGCATGAAACATGGGCATCATCAATGTATGACCCGGCTAGGAACACATCCTTCCTCGCAAGGGTAACCCGTCATACACCCCCATGTACATACATAACACCCCAATATGGGCTCACCGATGCACTGACCGTGGCTAGGAACACATCCTTCCTCGTAAGGGCAACCAACCAGTCACTGCATCCCATGTGTACATACACAGCATACAACCATGGGCACCATCAATGTATGACCTAACTAGGAACACATCCTTCCTCACAAGGGTTGTTGGATATAGGGGGAGCTGCAAGAAGATTAAAGCAAGGATGAAGCAATTGGCTTGATGTTTTAGCTTTTTACATGCCCAATCAATTTGAAGGCATTTGTAATTTGTATAAGTGGTTCAAATACATTGCCTTGTGATCCTTGCATTGCATTTGCATTCTCATTAACATGCATACATATTTTCATTAAAATGTGAAAGCTATTCAATGATATTAAAAGAATCTAAGTTCTCATGGTTAAGTTTTTGAAAAAAATGAAAACTTACTGCTTTAATTGATTACACAATGTTTTTAATCGATTAAAGACTTTGTTCTAAATCTGGAAAAGTCATGAAGAACATATTAATCGATTACAGGCTTCTTGTAATCGATTACATGGTACAATATGAAAATCATGCATCACTGCTTTAATCGATTACCATGTTATGTAATCAATTATCTTAGTTCTTTATTCAATATGTATTACTGGTTTAATCGATTACCACAATCCGTAATTGATTACACAGGCTTATTTCATATTTTGAGTTATACTGCTTTAATTGATTACCAGTCTTATGTAATCGATTACCAAAGCTTATTTCATGTACCTGATGACTACTTTAATCGATTACATCATGTATTAATCGATTATCTTGTTCGTGAAAAGTTTTCTAGAAAGCTCAAGAACATATTAATCGATTATGTTGTTCGTGAAAAGATTATCTTGTTCAGTATGATTTTAAAGCTAATTTTTTAGAACTGTTAGATGTAAAAATGCAAAGGAAATGTGGGATATGTTGGAAGTAACCCATGAAGGAACAAATGACGTATGAAGATCAAGGAAGCATGCCTTGATTCATGAGTATGAAATGTTCAAAATGAGCACCATAGAAAACATTTCTTAGCTCCAAACAAGGTTCACTCACATAGTCAATCATCTTCTTGGTCTTGGGAAGATTTTTGATGCTGAAGAGTTTAACATCAAAATCTTGAAGTGTCTCACAAGACCTTAGCAACCAAAAGTTACAGCAATCAAGGAATCAAAAGATCTATCCAAGATGTCCCTGGCTGCACTTTTCGGTATGGTTCTTGAGTATGAACTTGAAATGTCATAGCTAACACATGCAGAGGATGCAGAGAAGAAACACAAAAGTATAGCCTTGAAAACTGCATCATCTAATGTGCAAAAGGAAGAAGACTCAAGCGAAGATGAAAGTGATGAACCTAATAGTGAAGAAATTCAGCAAGTCCATGAGAAGGAACAAAAACAAAAAGTAGTCAAAGTTTAACAGAAAAAATGATAGCAACAACAACAACATCACCAACTACACTTGCTTTGAATGTGGTAAGCCCGAACACATTAAATCTGAATGTCCAATCTTTTTAAAGATGCAATTAGGTGAGAAGAAGACAAAGAAAGAAGGGAAGCCAAGGAAGGCATACATAACATGGGAAGACAATTATTCAACTTCTGGATCAACAGGTGAGAATAAAGAAGCAATAGTGAAGATGAAGATTTCTCAAGTGCTAAATCAGAGGTAAATTCAGAATTTAATCAAGTTGTTGATGCTTTCCATGAGATGCATGAAGTGGCCCAAAAACTTGCACAATCCAAGGCGAAAAATACATGTTATTGCTTTCAGAAAATTCTTACTTGGTTGATCTTTTGAAAAGACTCTATAGAGGGAAATGCAGTTTAAATCAAATTCTTAAGTGTACAAAAGTATGTTGGTGATACTTCTGGTTTGGGTTACAAACATGGCTATGGCATAGGAGAGCTAGTCACATAAACATGCATCATATGAACAAGCTTATAAAAAAGGACTTAGTGATTGGCTTGCCTAAGCTTAAGTTTGAGAAGGACAAACTATGTGATGCTTGTTAAAAGGGGAACCAAACTAAGATTTATTTTCAAAATAAAAATGTTGTTTCTACCTCAAGACCCCTTGAATTGCTTCATATGAATTTATTTGGTCCTTCTAGAACTGAGTTTGGGGGGAAATTTCTATGGACTTGTTATTGTTGATGATTACTCAAGATTCACATGGACTTTGTGTATAAGACCCAAGAGTGATGCTTTCATGGCATTTAGAAAATTAGCCAAGCTCATTCAAAATGAAAAAAGCATGCAAAATTATCTAAATAAGAAGTGATCATAGTGGTGAATTCCAAAATGAGTATTTTGAAAATTTTTGTGAAGAAAATGGAATCAACCACAATTTTTCAGCTCTAAGAACACCCTAGCAAAATGGTGTTGTGGAGAGGAAAAATAGATCTCTTGAAGAAGGAGCAAAAACTCTTCTTAATGAGACGAATTTGCCTAAGCATTTTTGGGCTGATGCGATGAGTACAGTTTGCTTCACTTTGAATAGATTACTCATAAGGCATATTTTAAAGAAAACTCATTATGAACTATACAAAGGTAGAAAACCAAACATATTTCACTTAAAAGCATTTGGCTGTAAGTGTTTTGTGTTAAACAATGGTAACGATTCTCTTGGAAAATTTAATGCTAAAGCTGGTGAAGCAATATTTCTTGGTTATTCATTACAAAGTAAAGCATATAGAGTCTTTAATAAGAGAACTCTATGCATTGAAGAATCAATTCATGTTATTTGTGATGAATCTAACTCCTCCAAAGAGGAAAAGAAGTGTGATATTGATGCAGGTCCAATAGAGGAGTTTATACAATTCAATGGTTCAACAGAAGAAGATAAGGAAGAACCAGATGCAAAAATGGAAAAATCAACACCTATCCAAAAGCCTACAGATTGGAGAACTACAAGAGACTTCTCCCTTGACAACATAGTTGGAGAAGTCACAAAGGGAGTATCTACTAAATCTTTATTAAGAAATATATGTTGTAATATGGCTTTTGTTTCAAAAATTAAACCTGTGAGCATTGACCAAGCTTTGCTTGATGAACATTGGATGATGGTCATGCATGATGAACTGAATCAATTCAAGAGAAATGAAGTTTGGGAACTTGTTCCTAGACCTTCTTCTCACAAACCTATTGGCACCAAGTGGGTTTTTAGGAACAAACTTGATGCAAGTGGCATCATAGTTAGGAATAAAGCTAGATTGGTTGCAAAAGATTACAACCAAGAAGAAGGTATAGACTATGATGAAACCTATGCTCAAGTAGCAAGGTTAGAGGCCATCAGGTTGTTACTTGCATATGCATGTTTAATGGATTTTAAACTGTTTCAAATGGATGTAAAGCGTGTTTTTCTAAATGGATATATTAAGGAGGAAATCTATGTGGATCAACCTCCTGATTTTGTTGATTTCAAATATCCAAACCATGTCTTTAAACTAAGAAAAGCTCTTTATGGTCTAAAACAAGCTCCAAGGTCTTGGTATGAGAGACTGAGCAACTTCTTGCTTAGCCAATCTTTCATAAGAGGACAAGTGGACAAAACCTTGTTTATCAAGAAAAATGGCAATGATATCTTGTTGGTTCAAATTTATGTTGATGATATAATATTTGGTTCAACTAATCAATCCTTGTGCAAGGAATTTTCTATCTCAATGCAGAGTGAGTTTGAAATGTCAATGATGGGAGAGCTAACATTCTTCCTTGGACTTCAAGTGAAGCAAATGAAGAATGGGACATTTCTAAGTTAAAACAAATACTACCTTGTAGTGATCAAGAAGTTTGAAATGGAAAAAAGCAAGGATGCTGCAACTCCAATGACAACATCAACCTACCTTGATTCAAATGAAAAAGGGAAGAAGGTTGATGAGTCAAAATACAGAGGAAAGATTGGATCCTTGTTGTATTTGACTGCAAGTAGACTGGACATTATGTTGAGTGTGTGTTTGTGTGCAAGATATCAAGCAAATCCCAAAGAATCACACCTCACTACAGTCAAGAGAATCATCAAATATCTCAAGGCAACACCAAGAGTTGGTCTTTGGTATCCTAAAGGTGCATTACTCAACTTAATTGGATACTCAGATTCTAACTTTGTAGGGTGCAAATTAGACAGAAAAAGCACTAGTGGAACTTGCCACTTATTAGGCAACTCACTAATCTCATGGCACTGCAAGAAGCAATCTTGTGTTGCTCTATCAACTGCTGAAGCTGAGTACATCTCTGCTAGAAGCTGTTGTGCTCAAAGCCTATGGTTGAAGCAACAACTATAAGATTTTTGTGTAGAGTTAAAAGAAATACCCTTGCTTTGTGAAAACACAAGTGCCATCAACATATCCAATAATGCACTCAAGGACCAAGCATATTGAGATAAGACATCATTTCCTTATAGATCACATCCAAAAGGGTAATTTTACAATTGAGTTTGTTGATGCACATAACCAATTGGCTGATATATTTACTAAACCCTTGGCAAGAGATAGATTCTATGCACTTAGAAACATGTTACGTATCCTTGATGAGTCTAACATATGCTAGCATGCTGTAAATTTGCCTTACTACATGATAATTCATTGAAAAATTGACCATGTATAAAATATGATTGAATATGCAAATGCTCCTGAATTACATTATTCAATCTGCAAGATTGACTGTTATAATTGATTATTGTGTGACATAATCGATTATTTGATGCTTAAATACTTTTTAGAAACAAATCTTCACTATAGTAATCGATTATTGTGACGAATTAATAGATTACTTGATGTTTTAATAGAATCTAGAAACATATATTATCTGGAGTAATTGATTACATGATGTTTCAACTGATTTCTGAAACTTAAACTCACTGGAGTAATCCATTACTGTAGCGGATTAATCGATTACATGAAGCTCAAAGCTATTTAAGAACAAAATTCACTTTGGAATAATCGATTACACAAGATGGTAATCGATTATTGAAATTTACAAAACTCTCTGGAGTAATCAATTACACTTCATTTTAATCGATTACGTTGTGTTTCAGAGACTCTGTTTTCCTTTAAATAATCAATTACGAGCTTGTGTAATCGATTATCTATGGCATTTCTGCAAAAAGCTGCAAGATTTTTTTGGAAATCTAAATTGTCAATCTTATCTTAAATTCAAATTTCAAATTGTTTCTATGCATTTAAACCTTTGGGTATTCAAAATAACTATTACAAACATTTGAAATTCGAATATAAACCTCCAAAATCTCTATAAATACAAGCTTTTCAAGAGAGAAAGATTCACAACTGAATATCTCACTCTCTATTTCTACAAAATTGTGCAAGCTTGGTGCTTTCTCTCTCTCTCTCTCTCTCTCATATTCTAAACCTCTGCCCAATCTCTTTCT
Organism: Glycine latifolia; assembly: GCA_013407115.1. Classification (NCBI taxonomy): domain Eukaryota; kingdom Viridiplantae; phylum Streptophyta; class Magnoliopsida; order Fabales; family Fabaceae; genus Glycine; species Glycine latifolia. Next base: position 8,803,213 of record CM023943.1, read on the forward strand.
CATTCAAAACCCATCATGTCTGCCCCCAAGAGATCAAAATCCAGCAAAAGAAAGGCTGGTGAATCCTCTAATCCAACCATGAATAGGTTAAATTCGTGGTTCACAAATGAGACTGAGAAGATGAACTACATGCAGTTCAATGCCACGAAACTTATCTGCCCTCCCAAATACCTTGACCTTGATTGGTTTGTGGCTGAGGGATTCTAATTCCCTGCCATGATAAAGGCTCAAGGGATAAAGAAATTTGTGGAGATGAAGGGTACCTTTTACCCAAAATTGGTGAAGGTGTTTTACACCTGTGCAAAATTCAGCATGGATGGCACCATCCGCTCCCAAGTCAATGGAGTAGCCATGGAGATAACTGCTAAAGTCTGGCATGAAGTGGCTGGTATTTCCTATGAGGGTGTTAGGAAATTTGAGGAAGAAGTAGGAGGCTACAACTGAAAGTTCGAAAAACGCATCACCTTGGTCCAACAGCGGTGTGTTCACATGAGGGTAAAAACAAAATTTTTGATGCGGAAACATAGACCATCTATGCATCTCATGTGTGTGTGCTTAGGAATTAATCATTGAAACACGTTGGGGTTTTAGAAATACCTTTATCACTTGAAGGCTCAAAGAAGATGGCGCCCTCCAATGGTGATCCACACGATTATCTCCTTCTTGCAAATGATAACTTCTTATCCTTGATTCCTCCTTCTCCTTGGTGCTTGCTAGGCGCATGCAAGGTGTGAGGCTTTCAAGTATTTGGTTTCTTTTCTATAGACTATGATGGTGCCTTGAGGTCAGGTGAAGGTGCAGCAAAAGAGGAGAGAAGATGAGGGAGAGGAAAAGCTAGAACTTGATTCAGAACCAAGAGAGGAGGGGGCAAAATTTTCTTCTCTTTAATCCTCCCCACATAAGCGCCTATTTAAGGTGAGATGAGGTTGTTGTATTGCATTATCTCTCACTCCAAATCAGCCCCAGTTTGTTGGGAATTTCAAAATTCAAGATGCTACTAGAACATCCTTGAGTTTGTTCCACTCTTGCAAGACTTGAATTCAAAATTCAAGTGAATGGATCTTATCCATTTGTTGTAGAAAATTTGAAAAAGAATCTATCAAGATCCTCTCAAAACCGCCTCCTTCTCTCTCTCATCCCTCCAAAGTTTGTTGCAACAATAACTCATTTGAATTCAGAATTCAAATGACAATGTTGTTGAGAGAATCTTCATCCAATCTTTATTGGATAATTCATTTAGATAATTTAAATTATCCTCAACAACCTAATCTCATAGAATTTAAAATTCAAATTCAAATTTCAAATTTCAAATTTCAAATTTAAAACTTCAAATTTCAAATTTGCGCAAAACTTATTTTGGTCAAGTCAACTCCTTAACTTACTAGGATTTATGGGCCAAGTCCCATCGGGCTTGTCAACAGTTTTGGGCCCATTAGTGGAGAAACCAATTTCACCACTAATGCGCCAAATAGGGCGCATGATTCAAGTGGGCTTAAAGTCAAACTCTAACCCAATTTAACTGATAGTCTTGATAAAGCCCAATAACTAATTATTGGCCCAAACTCGCTACAACATGCAACAAAGAATAACCTTTGTGTGTGACCCATTAGGCCCAATTAGTCACTGACATAAATAAACTTGGACTAATTAAACTCTTTTAACGAACCCAATTCATTTAATGACCACATAAGACACTAGCAATGCTTTGCGGCCCCAAAATTATTTGAGTTGATCAAGTGATCTACCTTTCTAATATGGATACCTTGTCTCCATCATCCCTCACATCGTCATTCACATTTAGTCGAGAGTAAGGATAAAGTATAATCTCTCTTTATTGACTAAATATAGCTTTTCACAGGAACTAGGAATCTTCTTCTATTGACTCTAAGACAGATCATGACTCTTCATGATCTCTTACTATACATAGATTCCCGAGTCAACTAGAAGTCATCCAAGCTCTACCGGTCTTGTGAACGACTAATCCCTCATAAGAGATTATGAGTCCTTACGACATGTCCATCTATACTCATGTATTCAGGTTATATCCAAGAGTACACTATTCTCCCCATTTTCAAGCGGATAGAGTCATACAGTCGAAGTATAACCCTAGGGCACAATATTCGATGACATCCTCAAGTCTAGGATGATCCGCACTACCAAACAATGAGAGACTTTACAAATCCAATGATATTTTAAAGAATCCTTGTGCAGTCTCTCGGCGGGTCAGTTCAGTGCCATCTGTTCCCCAACAGATCCACCCACGACATCAGCTAAAGCATCACCATGCCTGCATTCCATAAGGTCCCTACCTTGTATCTCTATACAAGTAGAAGATGTCGTACTAGTCTTATTGAGATCCTCAATGCCCTTTCTTAATGATTCAAGACTAGGAACAAGATTTAGGCAATAGACATGTAGTGTCCTCGAATCCTCATGATCATGATCCCTATCATAGATCCTCGAGTGTACACTTGTTCTATTCCTAGGGCCTTTATCTTTAAACGCATATTGCTATAAATATGGGTGAGACATAATTATGATAAAGATAAAGTTTGCTCTTATTAATCATGAAATAATAAATAGTACAAGGTGTTCAACTGATAAATCATATTGTCTCTAGGACACCTACATACTAACAATCTCCCACTTGGCCTAGAGCCAATCAGGTCGATGTGTCAAACCTAAAGACTCATAATGACTATCATGCTTTCTCTGAGAGAGACCCTTCGTCAGAGAATCAGCAAAATTATCATAAGTAGGAATGTAGTCCATCTTTATCTCCAGCCTTTCTATAATTTCTCAGATTAGGTGATACTTGCGAAGCACATGCTTGGACCTCTGATGAGACCTGGGTTCCTTGCCCTAGGCTATAGCTCTAGTGTTGTCACAATACATAGGTATTGGACCAACAATGGAAGAAACCACTCCAAGTTTAGAAATGAACTTTTTGATCCAGACTGCCTCCTTAGTCACTTCTAAAGCTGCTATGTATTATGCCTCGATAGTTGAGTCTGTCGTGGTCTCTTGCTTGGAACTCTTCCAACAAATTGCTCCATCATTTAAGGTGTAGACAAAGCCTGACTGAGATTACAGTCATCTCCGTCACTTTGGAAGCTAGCATCAATGAATCCCTTCACTTCCAGCTCATTACTGCCACCATAGACCAAAAATATATCCTTAGTCCTTCTCAGGTACTTCAGGATCGTCTTTACGGTCGTCCAGTGAACCTCTCCAGGATCAGCCTAGTATCGGCTCGTAATGCTCAAAGCATATGAGATGTCTGGTCTTGTGCATAGCATGGCGTACATGATGGATCCAATTGCTGATGCATATGGAATCCTCTCCATGCGTTCCCTTTCGGCTAGTGTTTTAGAACACATACCTTTAGAGAGATGAATGCCATGACTGACAGGAAGAAAACCCTTTTTCGACCCATCCATGGTAAACCTCTTTAGCATTTTATCTATGTACGTGGATTGGGATAATCCCAACAACCTCTTGCATCTATCTCTATAGATCTTAATACCTAGTATATAGGTCGCCTCTCCCATATCCTTCATGGTGAAGTTCTCTTACAACCAAATCTTCGTGGACTGTAACATGGGAATTTCATTTCCAATGAGCAATATGCATCTACATATAGCACAAGGAAAACAACAGCACTCCCACAACCCTTCTTGTAGACACATGGTTCATCTTCATTATTGATAAAACCATTACCCTTAACAACTTCATCAAAATGAAGATTCTAGCTCTTGGAATCTTGTTTAAGCCTATATATTGACTTCGAAAGTTTGCATACCATATGCTTTTGACCTTTGGACTCAAAACCTTCAAGTTGTGCCATATACACTTCTTCCTTCAAGAAAGCATTCAAGAAGGTGGTTTTGACATCCATCTGCCAAATCTCATAATCATGATATCCTGCTATATCTAGCAAAATCCTAATAGACTTTATCATAGCAACAGGTGAGAATGTCTCCTCAAAGTCAATTCCTTGCCTTTGACGGTAACCCTTCACAACCAACCTAGCTTTATAGGTTTGGATGTTGCCATTAGCATCAGTCTTCCTCTTGAAGACCCACTTGCACCCAATAGGAACTATTCCCTCAGGTGGTGGAACCAAGGTCCATACCTTGTTCTGATGCATCGAATCTATTTCAAACTCCATAGCTTCTAGCCATTCTGAGGAGTCAGCATCCTTGACTGCCTAAGTGTAGGAAGTAGGCTTGTCATCCTCAATAGTTTGCTGATTCTCAATCACAACCTCGTAACTCTCAGGTGGATGACTAACCCTTGCACTCCTACGGGGCTGGGTGTCTATTGCCTCTAGTTGAGGCATCGCTTGATCAACAGACTTGGGCTCCGCTATCTATCCTTGTAGGTCTTGAATTTCTTCAAGTTCTACCTTACTCCCACTATCTTCTTGAGAAAGAAGATCCTCCTCAAGAAAAGTAGCATTCTTGGACACAATGACTCTTTGGTCCTCAGGGTAGTAAAAGTAGTATCCCTTAGTTTCTTTCGGATAACCTACAAAGTAGCACAAGGTGCTCCTAGCCCCTAACTTTTCAAGTGCTAGGGTCTTGACATAAGCTGGACAACCCCACAACTTGAGATAACTCAAGTTGGGCTTCCGGCCCCTCCATATTTGATACTGAGTAGTCATAACAGATTTCGACGAAACCTTATTAAGAAGATGTAGCACCGTATGTAAGGCGAATCCCCAAAATGATTTTGGGAGCTTCGTACCACTCATCATAAACTGTACCATGTCTAGCAAGGTTCGGTTCACTCCTCTCAGACACACTATTCTAATGTGGTGTGTAAGGAGCTATCAATTGTGAGAGAATCCCATTCTCTCTTAGACAATCTTGAAACTCTTGACTCAGATATTCACCACCTCGATCAGATTAAAATGTCTTAACAATAACAAGATTGATACTTACAGAGGGATGTTGTAAGACCCTCAAGTAAGGCTGAAGCTAAGGCTTGGAACTGGAAGCATGACTGGTAAAGACAGGTGATGGAGGTTCATGGCAAGCTAAAGGTCTAGAAGGAGAGCTTGAAGCACTTCCTTTGGTGAGCTTTAAAGGACCCATGACAAGAGCTAGAACCCAAGCACCTCAAGACCACATCAAGGCTAATTTGGACAAGCAAGAAGCACACCAACTCAAAGATAACAAGGGCTGGATTTTAATGTCTCAAGTTCAATTTAGTTCCAATTAAATTCAGCACTTGTTAGAAGCAAAAGTAGAAACAATAAAAAGGCTTTTTAGTGCACTTGTGTAAAGAGGTGTAGGTGCACTTGTGTGTAATTTGTGTAGCAACTAAGTAAATTAGTTGGTTGCACTTAGAAGCTAAAAACACTGCACCTTTTACAAAAATGGAACAGCCAAGGGAGTTTGGGATAGCCAAGGGTCACTTAGGAGAAGCTCGCACCACAAGCTTCATTAAGCTTGCTTTAGGCTCCTTTAGTGTGCACTACAAGCTTCATTTGAATTGTCATTTCATGTGCATTAGCTGATAATTTTGTGGCCTTTATAAGGTGCCCAAAACTGAATGTAAAAAAACTTTTGTTCATTAATACAAATCTGAAATTTGTGTGAGAGTTTCTCTCTTGTTCTTGTGCAAGAACTTCTTGAGTCTTATCAATGGCTTCATGCTATTGTGGTGATTCTTCCTAGACTTATTGGAAAGCTTCTCCATGGTGTCTTCCATCTCTAAACAGCCACATGTTTCATGTGAAATGCTGGACAACTTGTGTGTTCTTGAAGTTTGCTTGAAGATTAGGTTTCATTGCAAGGTAGATTTGGGAAAATTCATGTCTAATGGGTTATACATACATCAACCAGGCTCTTTCACTACATCATCACACACATCCTCACTCCTATATCAGCCAACCATGCTCAAGCCACTGATTATGATTTACAGTTGCTCTATGGAATGAAGACATCAACCAATTTAAACTGGATTCTCATCATTGAGGAGACAATGTTGAAATCCAAGAGGCTAGTTAATTACCAATTTTCATATTTTGTGTTGGTTTCCAGGTTCATTGATTACTTTGGAGAGGATGTCTCCAATGAGATTGTGGATAACACCACAACTAGCCTCATCACATTGAAGCACCTAAACAAGCTGGGCTTGGTGAAGACCCCCAATGGGTGGTTGATGGCTGGAGAACAAGCTCCACCAGCTGATGCTGTAGAAGGTGAAGAAGAGGAAGAAGATGAAGAAGCTCTCCTACTTAACAACAGTAACTCCTTTTGAATCTCTTAGGATTCAAAAGATGGATGCTCTTCATTATGAGTATAGAGCTGAGACTAATTCTTCATTAGAATAGATTTCATCTAGGCTAGAAAATATTGAGACTAGGATGGCTCTCAATAAATCTAACCAGCTCTAGCTTAGCTATTGTAGTCTCTTGTTCTTAGGCTGATTGTGTTTCTGCTTTCTTGTTGTTTATTCCAGTTATTTGCTTTCATGGTTTGTTGATTAATGATTTTAAATTTTCTGTACCTTGCTTATCTTGTTCTTCAATCATATTTCTGTCTTTGATAAGCCAAATAGGGGGAGAAAAATAATATGAACATATAAGAAATAATATAAACATATAATAATTCACAAAATTTGGACGGTAGAATCTGAATTATTATTGCGCTGGACTTTATGAAAAATTACCTAAAATAGGGGGAGCAATTTATGGAATGATCTCTATTTATGCAAGCATACTTGACATTTGCACTTGGCAAAAGGCTGATTTGATTTTAGGTTATCAAGTATCAAGCTCCTAGCGTTCATCCCTCGAAAGCACTTAAAGGCTAACAAATGTTCAATTGATATTTGGCATGCTCAAAGCCAAAAATGGGGAGATTGTTGGATACAGGGGAGCTGGAAGAGGATCAAGACAAGGATGAAGCCAAGTGCCTTAAAAAGATTTTAGCTTTTTACATGCCATTCAATTGAAGGCATTTGTAATTGGTTAAGTTGTTTAAGAGGCTTATCTTATTATCCTTGCATTGCATAAACATAATCATTAACATGCATACATGATTTGTGAAAAGCATAAAGGTTTTCATGTTTCCATAAAGAAGTAAATTTCTCATGGTTAAGTTTTGGAAAATCTCATCATGCACTGCTTTAATCGATTACTAGCATTGGTAATCTATTACTTAAGCCATGAAGAACACATTAATCGATTACAGGAAAATGGTAATCAATTACAATGTTCATATATCTTTTCCAGATTGAGCTAAGAACACTTTAATCGATTATTTTGGATATTAATCGATTACATTAGTTAAAATGATCAATTACATGGACGATTTAATCAATTACATGCAGTTAAATTTGTTTTCTATAAAAAGTTGTTGGGTCTTTTGTTTTAATAGAACTTGATTTTGCAAATTATCAATCACTTTCAGAAGCCCTCACAGTTTGAGAAAAGATATTCTGAGTTACACTTATCTTGATTCAAAACCCAGAACTCATGCATCATTGATCATTTTAGTTTGAACAAGATTTGACAAGAGTTTCAAAGAGAGTTGATTCCAATAATTGCATACATTCAACCTGAGTTTGTTTGGTAAAATTCATTCATTCATATTCAGGAGATCATGAGGTTGTACTGTGATTTGATTGTTTACTTTTGTTTCATGTAAATTCCTATTTCAAGAAGTTCTTTAAAGCTTTTCTAGAGTAGTGTTCTCTAAAGGAAAGAATAGAGAAGGGTTCTCTGGTTCTTGGTCATTAGATGTCTGAAGGGGGCTTAGATTTCGTTTCTTTATCTAGGGTTGATAAAGGTGATCACTTGTAAGCTTGTAAATAACAGATTTTGATTTAGTGGAACTCTAGCCAAGGTTTGGTTAGAAGAAACTGGATGTAGCTTCCCTTTTGAGGAGTGAACCAGTATAGATTTGGTGTTCTCTTGATTCTCATCTTGCTGTCTTAATCTTGCTTATCCTAAGGTTAATTTCTTTCATGATCAACTTATAATAACCCTCAAGTCCGGCATGTCTGGCGTGCGGTTCAGCGCTTGAAGCGCTAAGGTTTTCTGCAGAAACCAGTTGCAGGGATGCGGCGCGATCGGCGCCAGTGTGGCGCGATCAGCGCCGTGCTCTCTGGATGTTGGCGCGGGTGGCGCCGGATTGGCGCAAGTAGCGCCACAGTTCTAGAGGCTGGCGCGGTTAGCGCAAGGGTGGCGCGTATGGCGCCATTGCTTCTGGAGGATGGCGCGGATGGCCCCAGTATTGGCACGGATGGCGCCATGGGCTCTGGATGTTGGCGCGATCAGCGCCATAGTGGCGCGATCAGCGCGGCATGTCGGGCAGGCCCAGTATAAAAGGGGCATTTTATGAATTTTTGGGCCATTTCCTTTCTCCTTCTTCCTCCTGCGTCCAGAACTCCATTGGAGAGTTTCCCAAGCTCCATGAACCTTGTTTTGTGAACCAAATCACTATCTTTTTACACCAAACTTGTTGGAAAACACTTGGTGAGCTTGAATCCTTCATCAATCTCCCTTAGAAACCCCAAATCAGAGAAATCTCTTTCTCAAGTGAAGTTCTTGGAGCTCGAGTTTGGCGAGGAACGGCGGCGATTCACGGATACCCGGGCTAAGGGAAGTGGTCTAGAGGTCTTCCTTGCCATCTTTGAGGTAAGAAACTCGAGATTCACCGTTTAATTTGTGAATTGAGGTTTTGGGTGAATAGTGACCCACTTGTGATAGGGCTTGTTTTAGCCTTGGGTCCTTTAGAAAGACATGTTCAGAATGTTGTGGGGATGTAGGATTAGCTCTCAGATTGTAGTTTGGTGAGCTTAGGTTTTGGCTCTATGTTTATGCATGTGTGGTTTGTGTTGAGTCACTTGATGATATTGAGACATGCAAGAGCCTTGTTGACCCGAGAGGCTGTATGAACGGTGTCTTGTGTGTGATATAGACCGTTCCAAATCCTATGTGTATTCTGAATTATTGGGCTGCTGAGAGCTTTGAGCTCATTGTGTTTGGCTTGTATTGAGTCTGTGGTGACTCTAATGTAATGTTTAAGCTATGTGAGGCCTAGTATATGCTGGGCTATGATGAACCGTAGGGTAGATGACATTGAGTTATGGAAAGGACTGAGGTTCCTTCCATTGTGGCAGTTGAGAGCTGCTTGATGTGCTGATGCCTTGTGTACTTGAATTGGCTATGATATGTGTTTGTATGCCTTGTTAGGGCATGACACCGAGGGTGTCAGCGGCATAGGCAGGCCACAGAGCAGGGAAAGAACTGCAGAGCTCGGCTTTGCCAGGTAAGTTCTTGGTCCTTTGGGGATGTTTCCCACTTGTGTGCTCCACCACACTCCGAGGGAGTGATGGTTGCATTCATGATGCATTCATTGTTGGTTGTTGAATCCTCATAATGATATGCATGCTGCATCTATGCTTGAACATGTATGATACCTGTGATTAGATCTTCTGGCCACTTAGATAGATATGGACCTCCCTAGGAGGAGAGCGCACCTCCTAGTTTGGTTTGCTCATGGGTGAAGATGATCCCAGGGTGATGATGATCCCTTAAGACCAAGAGATGGTGTGTCCCGTCGCGGTTGATTGCCTATTCTCGGAGGTGCCATATACGTGTGTCCATGCATAAGGGGTAGCTCCCGATGGGATGGCACGGGTGTGAGTTTCGGTCTCACACTGAGGTAGGCGTTGAGGATGATACGCTGTACATAGAGCAAGATGACTTGCTTGTATTGTTATGAGGGCCGGGAGGCCAGTGTGATTGTGATGCCCTATGTTTGTGTCATGAAAAGTGAGCCAGGGTTGAGGAGATGCCTCCAAGGATCCTGAGCTTACTGAGATGTATATCTCACCCTGTGTGGGGCTTGTGTTTTCAGGTGACTCTTCTGGCAGAGAGGAGCAATCTCAAGGCCGGAGGCCCTAGTAGAGACGTGGTCTGCTCAGCTGTGGGAAGGTATAGAGAGCTAGGAAGCTTATTTTGCTTGGACGCTTGATTTCTTCCCTGTAGAGGGTAGTGGTGTGTGTGCACCCATGATATATTTGTAGATGCTTTGTGTAATTTTGTATGCCCTCGTGTGAGGAAGTGGTTTTTGAGACCAAGGCTAGTGTTGGCTCATTCTTTTGTATAGACACTTCGAGTGTTAGATGATGTATATGTGCATAACCAGTTTATGTTATGTAATGTTGCTTCCTCCTGTTTATATCTGTTGAGATATTTATGTTTATCTGCCTATGGTTAAGCTTATGTTTACTGGATCAGCAGGGGCTTGTGTTGCTACGTTGCATGATGAATGTGGTGATGGGTTTTCTATGTTCCATACATAATGTCATCAAGGAAATACGGTTCAATTCATTTCCGCCATTTTCGTTTTAAGTTTTAAGCGCGATTCTGATATTATATATGTCAATACACCGGAGGCCTACGGGGTGTTACACAACTGATACATTTTCTGCAACTGATACAGTTTTAAGCGCGATTCATCTTTGATTATTTGAAAGTTTCAGTTTTAACAAGGTTAAACTTGTGATACGATCTTAATTTTGCTGTTAGTTTTCAAAGAATTTTAAACTCCCTGTTTTAACCAATTCACCCCCCCCCTCTTGGTTAATTGTATGTGCTCATATTGTTTTCACCTGTAACTTTACGTATGCTTAGCAATTATCAAACTCCCCCAAATTTAAAGCTTTGCTTGTGCTCAAGCAAAATTAAGTAAATGCAACTTTTCCAAATCAATTCAAACATCCAAAACTTCAGTTCAAACATCACACAACTTAGATAATTGCGACTTTTCCAAATTGCGACTTAGATAATTGCATTGTCAGGGATGGAACACATCACACAACTTAGATAATTGCGACTTTTCCAAATCAATTCAAACATCCAAAACTTCAGTTCACACTAGTCATAGTTTCATGAAGGAATCAGGCAAAGCATACACTTTAGTGAACATCCAAATCTTATAGTCTTCCCCAGAATCTTGCACTATTTCGACAAGCGCTCCTCCGAGTCATAGATGTTAGAGTAAAAATCCTTCACCAATGCCACGTCTATGTTGTTTTCGGGCAATGTGATGAGCTTTCGATCCCACCTGCATCTCTATAGCTCATGTAAAAATTCATCATATTGGCCTAGCTCTAAGGACACCTGCAGCTCAGGAAAAATGTTTCTGAGGTGGACAATCTTGCAGTAGCGCACCCACACCACCTATGAGTTGAAGTGATCAAGGTCCCAAGCAACATGGATGGTGTTGGGTTCTTGGCGAGGCTGGGAGGCGAACCCCCATCTCTTCCTTGAGGCCATTTGTAAAAAGGATAATAGGAGAAGAAAAATAAATAAAAATTAGAAAAGAAAACATAAACAAACAAAGGGAAAAGAAATTGGACAGAGGGATCATGCTTAGCGTAGTAACAAAAGGTTGGGGCTTAGCGCGAGTTGGCGCACTTAGCCCATCATCTATTGAAGTATATCGCACTTAGCACGACACAGGCATGCTTAGTGCGCTTACTGCATAGCTTGGCGCGCTCAACGCGGAATGATGCACTAAGCCCAATTCCAAATAATTCCAGACAGAGAGTTATTTGGGCTTAGCGCGACATCGGCGCTTAACGAGGAAAATAGCGTGCTTAGCTCGACAAGGCGCGCTTAGCGCAATTGCCTTCAATTGCAAGACAAAGAATTATTTAGGCTTTATGTACAGGGCTCTCTTAGCCCAAAGCTTTGGAATAAAATATAATACAAATTAAAAACTATAATTAATCCCGCTTAGCATGAAAATGAGCGCTTAGCGGGGCTGCAGGAAGACCAAAAGTCAAGGGCTTTGCGCGACACTGGCGTGCTTAGCCTCCTGTAGCACAACAAACAAGAAGGCCTACTTAGCGCAACATGGCAAGCTAAGCGGGGATGCCAGGAAGGCCAAAGGTCAGGCCAGGCTCAGCGCGAGAGTGCGTGCTGAGCCCACCATCAACATAGTTGTTGTGGGTGGCCCACTTGGCGAGCATATGCACGCTAAGCAGGCATCAGATTCTGGAAAAATCCCAGATATGGGTAAACAACCAATATGACTAAACCACTCAAGAATAATGCATGAACATGAAGAACAAAACCAGAAATGATGGACTTGCTAAGCACGCAGGGCATGCTAAGCGAGTCAGCATGGAAATGTATGGGCTTGCTAAGCGCGCATGGCGCGCTAAGCGAGACTGGCAGAACTCATAGTAATTTCCATAAGCGTATGAACTCGCTTAATAGGGGCGTGCTAAGTGAGCTCATCATTTTCGCAGACAATCACAATGACTTGATGCACAAAAGAACAGTAGTAATAAACAACACAAGGCAATATAACTAAAATCACTCATCAACCTAACAACAGCCACTAAACAAACTAGAAATCACACTAACACAACCAAATAAACAAAATAACAAAACAGAAGACAATAAAATAAAATAAAGGATATAAGAGATAAAAATGAATTTGCATACTTGGGAGCGGGATGGGTTGAATGAAAATGAAAGACAGAGGATGAGAAGAGCAACGAAGCACAACAACAAGTGAAAGTGAAAGAGATGGGGAATTTGAGTGAGAAAAGTGAGAAAAGAGGAAGAAAAGAAAAAGCTATAGTAGGTGGGGAGTTGAGCAATTTTTGAAATTGCTCTGTAGTTATAGGTGTCGAGCTGAGCGCGAGCTGAGAGTGAAGCACGACATCTCTAACAGTAAAGTGCATTTAATGTGCATGGAGCGCGCCAATGTCCAGAGACTTTTGAATTTTCCCCTTTATTATTATTATTTTTTTACAAAAAAGGGCGCGCTTAGCGCGAAAGTGGTAGGCTTAGTGGATTTTGCAGGTCAAAATCCTTCTGCAAAATCTACTAAGCGCGCTCTGGGCACTCAGCGACGAAGGATCGCGCTTAGCGCGAAAGTGGTGCACTCAGTCTAATTCCAATAAATTCCAAACAGAGAGTTTATTGGGCTGAGCATGAGCTACGCACTTAGATTTGAGGGTAGAAGAAGATCAAAGGGTGAAGCCTAATGAAGAAACAAAACCTCACCCCTTGGGTCATAAAGAAGATCAAGTCACATACATGGGAACTCAACTGGAAGAAAAGGATCAACGAATCATAGTTCAAGTGTTAAATGCAAATGAAGATTCATTTGCATGGTCGATGACAGACATGCCTGGGATAGATCATAGTTATCATTGCCATCAATTTTTATATGTCGAGAAGCTAAACAAGTAGCTTAGAAGAAACAAAAAGTGGGAGAAGAACAACGAATACCTATCCAAGAAAAGGTTGGCAAATTGTTGTCAGCCCAATTCATTCGAGAGGTCTAATACAACACTTGGTTATCCAAAGTTGTGATGGTTAAAAAATCAAATAAAGAATGTGTACTAATTACACTGACCTCAATAAAAGCATGCCCCAATGATGCATACCCATTGCCCACTATAGATTGACTAGTTGATGGAGCAGTAGGACATCGAATGCTCATCTTTTTATATGCTTACTTTAGATATAATCAGATCTGCATGCATCCACGAGATGAGGAGAAAATGACCTTCATAACAGAGTCAGCCAACTACTGTTATTAAGCAATTCCATTCATACTGAAAAATGCTGGAACCACATACCAATGCCTCGCGGATAAGATCTTTAAGGATCAAATTGGTAAAAACATAGAGCTATATGTAGATGACATGTCATCATGTCTAATGGTGCAAAACTCCACGCTCAACATTTACAAGAAATATCTTCTAAGATTTGAAAGCATAATATGAAGTTGAACCCCAAGAAGTGCATTTTTGGGGTCGGCGGAGGCAAATTTTTAAGGTTTATGCTCTCTCATCAAGGGATACAGGAAAATTTGGATATATGTCAAGACGTAATTGAAATGAGAAGTCCAAGAATCCTCAAGGAGATACAAAGACTCGTGTGTCAAATAGCCTCTTTAACATGATTCCTACCTAGGATAGCCAAAAAAGCTCAACCAATCATGAATTTGCTAAAGAAAACCAAAAATTTCAATGGTGACACCCCCAGTGTGGGCCAAACTAGATACATAGAAGAAGTTGATCATATACTTATCAATCACCGGCGAAGTCGTGAGCGCGACAATAGTCAAAGAGTATGAAGGGAACCAACACCCCATCTACTTCATTAACTGAATTCTACATGAGGCTGAAACCAGGTACCAACTGAGAGAAAAGGTAGCCTTGGCACTAATACACATTGCTTGGCATCTCCTACAGTACTTCTAGAGCCATAAGGTGGTAGTAACAACTGATAGCCCAATTGCAAAAATATTACGAAATCCAGAATTAGCAAGGAGAATGATAGCTTAGCCAGAATACACATTGCTCGGCAACTCTGACATTACTTCATCAACTGAACTTCTTAAGGTTTTGATGAAATCAATGATATAAAATTGTATTAACCAATTTGCTGCATGTAAGTCAACAGGTTTGATGACTGTAAGCAACAACAGGTGACACTACTACAAAAAGAGCCTTTTACGACACTGATTCAAAGTCGGTTAATGAAAAACCGTCTTAGCAAAAAACATGATGGTATTTTTGTAAATAAATACAATCTATCAAATCGTCTTAGAAACTACCCTTCTAAGATGGTTTTACGAAAATCGTCTTCGAATAGTTACCATTTTACGACTATTTTTTTAAATTGCCATTTTTTGCAACTTTTCACCCACTACAGTTTTCATACAAAACCGTCTTGGTTTAAGCGTTCATTTGTTTTTATTGATTCCTCTCTCCATTACTGTGACCCTTCGTTCCCTTGCTTCTCACTTTCCAAAACCCTTTCTCTAACTCTCACCCCAACTTCCTCCAAACTCTCACCCCCCTCTTCTTCCAGATCCGATCCTCGATGGGGCGGAGGCTCTGAGACCTGCAGTTTGAGGCATGGAACAAGATCTGGTTGATTGCTCCAGGAAGAACCCACAGTGGGCATCCGTCTCCTACGGCATCTTCATGTGCCTCGAGTGCTCCAACAAGCACCTTGGCCTCCATATCCACATCTCCTTCATCAGATCGAACACCATGGACTCCTGGTCTGACATCCAGATCAACAAAATGGAAGCTATGAGAAGAAAGAGGACGTGAGAAGACAAATGGTTGGAAAAGGAAGACAAAAGGTTGTGTAGAGAAAGAGGAGGAAAGAATAAAAAGGCAAAAGGAAGAGAAACTCCGGAGACGTGAGAAGAATGAGCAATGGGAATAGAAAGAAGAAGAAGGAAAAGGTTGGGAAGACTCACGAAGACAGAACAACCCTTTTTACTGCAGCCACTATAAGGATTATCTTTATGTAGACTTCCCGTTTGACTCAAATACGCAAGTTTTCATAGAGCCAGAGATGGCAGTGTCATCATTGAGTTTGGAAGCCTCTATGAGTATATTTAGTTCTCAAGTATTGTTTGATGAGAAGGTTATTGACCATGTCAGTTCATTACTTGAATTCTTTTATTTGATTCTCTATATTTTTCTAATTAATCTCTTTCTGAATGAATAAAAAACTATTTTTCTTGCACATGAGGGCTTTTCTTCTTATAATATGCCAGCTTAATGATCAGTTTTAGTCTTTGTTGACAGACTATTGATGCAAGGGTTAAACTTGCATATGCTCTTGCAAGACAGTAGTTTGGTGTGTATATCACTCCTGAGGCACCAAATGATGGTAACTTATCAGAGGATATTTTGATTGTTGTTTTAATTTGATTTGTTTCTTTGTAAATTTAGTAGATTGTGTTTCCTCTACTGTGATTGGTGAATGCTTTGTACTTTGCAGAGTGGCTCTTGAATGGACTTGCTGGTTTCTTGGAAGATTTTTTTATTAAGAGACATTTGGGAAATAATGAGGCACAGTACAGGAGATACAAGGTTTGTTTTCCTTTCTTGGTTAGTCTGATCTATGTGAAAATTAACTTATCATGACTTTCAAAAAATTATGAACTTTTCTCTTTATTGCTGTCTAAAAAAGTTTTTCTGGTGCAATGCTGCTATTAGGGAGTGGATGCTCTGGAGTTTGGAGTGTTCATGTATTCTTATAAATATGCTCTTGTGCCTGGTTGTTGTTAATGGCCTCCCCCCCCCCCCCCCCCCACTATTTTTATTTTTTTGTTCTGCAGATTTGTTTCAATTTATTAATATTCTATAGCTACTTAATTTCAAATGCATTTGATGTATTTGCTAATTGCTAGTATCCTTGTAATTTTAGAGATAATAAGACTTTATTACTGAGTATTTTCAATGAATCTGGATCATTTCAGGTATCATATAACTCAGAATTGAGCAATCATGGTCGAACATTTGACATGGATTTATCTGATTTTATGGATGAAGACAAGCCAAATCTCACATGAGAAAGCATAGAAATACTTTGCTCAAGATCCTTCCTAAAAGTGGGTAGCACTTGTGCATTACTTTATATGAATAAGGCATGTCAGCCATTCTATTAGACTAATATGATTAATTGTCATATGTGGGCAACATATGTTGCATGGGCAATTTTGGTCTTAATGAGTGAGCATGCTGGTATGTCATGTTCTCTACCTATATTACTAATACTTCAAATTGCTAGTATGTATGCTATTGGAGTTGCTCATGGTAACCAATATACAGGTTACCTAGTGGTCATATAGGGAAAAAATTACTAATTAAACCAGAGCCTGTTATCCCGATCTACAATGCCAAACCTGATCATGTGGAGAAAGCTTTGAAGCATGTGTTTTTTTACTATGTAATAAACTAAATCAACATTTTTTACTTTAGAGTATAGGTTCTAGGAATTATATATAATTAAACTATCATCAGTCAATACATGTTCTGCTATAGCTGGAGATTCTGTTTTGTTTTGCTTTACTCTTATATGTAGTTGGAGTATTAAAAATTGATATAATTATTAGAATGAAAAATAAAAATCGACTTAGGAGTAATCTGAATGGAACTATTTTACTATTAGATATTGTAAGTGATGACCTTTCTCATTATGTAAGTAGTCTCAGTCATTGAGATATTGTAAGTATAACAATATATATATATATATATATATATATATATATATATATGTATGTATGTATATATAATTTTCAAGTCTTCCTTTTCAATTAATGCATCTGAAAGCTTGTAATTGACCCGAAGTTTAGAACCACTAGCGGTACTATACCATATGGGGTGGAAGCGAGGACTAGGGAAAAGAACTCAGAACAACCAATGCATATGGAAAGCAGGAATAGAATACGAAATTCACATGGCTATGAACAATAATAAACACAATTAACGAAAACTTTAAAGCATAAAATTAAACTCTCAAGTGCGGCAGAGCTAACGAGATGAGAGGGAGTAGGTGAGAAGAGAAAAATTCAATTATATAAAAATAAGCATGCAGAGAATGAGAAAACACTTGTTTATTTCTCAAAAATTAAAGATTACAATGGTTTCAAACTCAGAGTTTACCTAAGGGGAACACTCTGAATCCTGAAGACACTAGAAAATAGAACTAAGAAAATGGAACCTGCCTACAGATTGAGGGACGCAGCCCTTATAAAGACTCAAAAATTCCTGTTTCTACAGTTCCGGTAAACTAAACCGGAAAACCTACCACTACAGTGAAAAACTAAACAGTAGACTGCCGCAGGAAAAAATGATGTCATGTTGAGGTTAGTGATGATATGTCGTTCGCCGTGAAGGAGCTACCACCACAATTTCGCCAATGTCTGAGTTCTTCATTCGTCTCCTAGATTGATGCTGAAGCAATCATCTTCATTCTGGTTGAAATCATCCGATGACTCTAAGGAGGCTTCAGCAGGTTGCTTGGATGAGGAGCAGACTTCTTGATTCTCCTTTTCCAAAAGATTAAAGATCATTCTTATGTTTTCTGCAAGCTTCTCTTTGGAGGAAGAAGATGCCAGAGCTGATAACACTTGTGATCTTTGATTGAGGAATTTGCAGGCTTTTGGGTCTGCGGCTTTGGTGAAAGTTGGATATTGTTTGAACCAAAGCGAAATCTGGTCAGGACTGGCCCTTGCATGGTCAAACTGGGGCCACCAATTTACCAGAGCTTGCCATTTAAGTATTGGTAATTGTCCTTTGATGGGGGTATTACCAAAGGTATATCTCCATTGGAAGATCCAGGCGAGAGAAAGTTTGTTGAAGAAGTGAAGATCCACTGGGAATGGGTCATTATCTGGATGTTCGAACTTCTTCATGAATGTTGTTAGTCCAGATACCACCTCAGAAGGGAGTATCTCAAGGATTGGTCCATAGAAATTCCACCATTGGAGGAACCATTGAGGGAACTTGTACTGGACATTCTGTTTGAAATAAATAAGCCAGGAATGCATAAAATCTTTATTTTGAAAATAAAAAGCATTATTCCAGGCAGTTTGATAATCCCAGTATTAAAAACCAATGGGATCATAGTTTTGGGAAAAACGTTTTATCTTATTCATGTCTCCAAATTCTCTAGGTGTTAGAACCTTAAGAATTTGCAGAGTTGAATAAGTGATTTGCTCCGAGTCTCTGTTTTTATGATGTTTAATCTGGACTGAGTTGGTGTTTATCAGAATAAACTCATAAAAATGCCTTGTCTTGAGCACATAATGAAATTGATTTCCCTGGACGTCTTTGGGAAAGATTTTTAGGGAAACTTTGTTTGGTTTGGAGTCCCAAAATTCAGGTTCTACTTGGACAATCTCCTGACATTTGGGTTAAGGGACATATTGTGTTTGGGGTTTTAGCTTTTGGACTGCCAATGGTTCTAGTTGTTGAACTATGGCTTTGCCTTTGTGAAGGGTTATGGGAGTTTGAGACATGGTCTTGATCATATCTAGGATGGTTTGGTTTCCTTCTTCTTCCAAAGTAACATCAGCCCATGATTTAGATGGAAGGCCTTTTGGAAGATGGGAAAGACCCTATTCATGGAGGGCCAAAAGGGTTTGGATAGGCATGGCATAATCTGTCGTTGTTTGGGATTGGGGTTTAGGTTTCTGGGTTGATGTCCCAGTGATAGATTGAGGTAAGATCCGGGTAGATGACCCAGATTTTGATTGATTTTTTGAGTCTTCTTCCTGATTAGATGAAGATCCAGCCCCTGCAGTTCCTACATGGGAGATTAAACCAGCAACAACTAGTCTTGGTTTAGTGACAGTAACCTTTCCTTTCCCCCTTCCTCGTGAGGAGGAAGATTTGGCTGAATTAGACATGAACTTACCGATCTCTCCCCTGTAAATATGCACGAGTAAGGTAATCAGGTAAGGAGTTTAAAGTACCTTTGAGAAATTCAATTTCAAAATAAAAAATACTTAAAATGGCTTGTCATCGGGCAAAAATCTGTTTAGATTCAAGGTTTTTAACATCTTTTTGTAAAATCTCTTTTGCAGACTTACAATCAACACAAATTAAAAACCTTTGATTAAGCAAATCAGATTGAAATTTAGAAATGCATAAAACAATTGCCAAAACTTCTTTTTTGACCGTGGAATAGTTCTGCTGAGCAGGATTCCAATGCTTAGAAGTAAATGCAATTATTTGTTCTTTGCCATTAATAGACTGTTTGAGAATACCGCCATAACCTATGTCAGAGGTATCAATTTCTACAATCTTTTTGGCTGAAGGATTGGGAAGATAAAGGCAAGGAAGATTTTGGACCTGAGATTTGATTTGTTTGACAATGTTAGTATGGGTATTTGTCCAAGGAGGAGGAGCCTTCTTGAGACGATCATACAGAGGTTTTGCAAGATTACTCAGCTGAGAGAAGAAGTCAGCCACATAATTTAGACAACTGAGAAAACGCTGAAGTTGAGTTTTTTCGATAATCTGATCTGGGAATTTGTTGGAAAATTCAATGGCACGATTGATGGGAATTATAGTTCCTTGATGGATGTTGTGACCAAGGAAACAGATCTTTGTTTGAAAAAGGTTGATTTTAGTTTTAGATAAAGCAAGACCATTTTTCTTGATTACCTGAATGAAAATGTTTATATGTTTAAAGTGTTGGTCGACAGATTAGGAAAACACAAGAACATCATCAATATAGACAATAATAAAAGAAAAGTATGGATTAAAAATGTCATTTATAATTTTTTGGAATTCTGAATGAGCATTCTTTAATCCAAAAGACATAACTCTCCATTCATATTGGCCGAAAGGAACTGTAAAAGCCGTTTTATAACAATCCCTTTCACTGATTTGAATTTTCCAAAATCCAGATTTCATGTCTAATTTTGAAAAGATTTTAGCAGAAAAAAGGCGATTAAGAAGATCCTTCTTGTTAGGAATCGGATAGCAAATCCACTGAAGGGCTTGGTTGAGGGGTTTGTAGTTGATGACCAGACGGGGAGATCCTCATTCAATCTTTGCCGGCTTGTTAACATAAAATGCCAAATAAGACCAAGGACTCTTACTCTTCCTGATAAGCCCTTTCTGCAAAAGATCTTGGATTTCCTTCTGGCAATGAACCAGGAGATCTTGGTTCATCTGGATTGGTCTGGCTTTGGTTGGGATTTGACGATCATTGAAATCCTTTTCATAAGGAAGATCAACGATATGCTGTTTGCGTTGCCAAAAAGCGTTAGGAAGATCGGCACAGATGGAGTTTTGGATTTGATTGGACATAAACTTGATTTTATTAATAATGATTGGTTGGTTAAGTAGATTATCAATTTTCTTGTAAGAAATTTCTTCTTTAAGATAATTAATTTGGTTTTGCTTAAAAAGGATTAGGTTTAAAAATCTCTAACGATTGAGTTTTTAAGAAACGTAAAAGTAATAGATTTATTTAAATAAGTCGTAGAAATGCCTTTATCAGAAATGGTTATAGGAAAGATTGATTTGATAAAAGGCGTTCCTAAAATAACAGCATTTTTCAGATTTTTAACCAAAAGGAAAGAGGTTTTAATTTTCAAATCTTCCTTTTCAATTAATGCATCTGAAAGCTTGCAATTGACCCGAAGTTTAGAACCACTAGCGGTACTAAGGCGTTCAGAAGTTTTTTCAAAATACCTAGTTGGAATTAATCATTCCTGAATGCAGTTTGAATCTGCCCTGTGTCAAACAGAGCTTCAGTTTCAAGGATAAAGGTTCCAACAATAATTTTGACTTTTATAAAAAACTTTTGGATTGTTAATTGATTAATTAATTCGAAAATGTTTGGAGGAACTACAGGAGTAACTGAATCATTAGGAGATTCATTATCAGAGGGTTGATTATTTCGATCATGATTTTCCTCATCAGTATGATCACCAGATTACAGAACAGTCAGAATATTCTGATGAATATTCTGTTGTTCTTTAATGAGGCAAATTTCAGCTTTTAGTTGATTAACCTCATGCTGAAGATCCTGTAGGGTTACTGGTTTAACAACACTCTTTTCAAATTTCTTAAGGGTATTGTTAATGTTAAACTTGTTAGTAGTTAACAAGTTATTAGCTTTAGAAGATGAAGAAGATGATGGTTCATTCAAAGATTGTTTCAGTTTTAATAAAAGATTTTTCTTCTCTTCAGGGTCCGAAATACAATTAATCACCTCAAAAAGAAGATCTTGCTCCCGGGTAAGGACATTGATTTGGGAAGAAAAGGGACAGTCTTCATCAGTCAAAGATAGATCATCCTCTTGAATTTGATTCAGATTTTCCGAAGATTGATCCTCAAAAGTCTCTTTATCAGATTCATCTTCAGAGGAAGATTCTATTAGGAGCTGATTAATCTGTTCTTCAACAGCTGGTTCTAAGTTGAGATTCCTAAGCCTTTTCTTAAGCCTACAGTACTGACTTTTATGGTTGGGTTAGCCGCAAGTCCAACAGACTACTGGTTTCTTAGGAATATTGACCTTATCCCCTTCCAAAGTCATACTGCTTAACAGACTCAAAACTAGGTGTGGTTTGGGATTTAGCCGGAGCAACTTTATCCATGGCCCAAGTTTGAGGGAAATTGATATCTTCCCACTTGATGACTTTAGGAATGACTACCTTGGCTTTGGTGGTATCTGTTAGTATATGGATGTCCTAGAGACAATCTTTTCATTAGATTAGGACGTACATGTACTTTTCATATTGTCATGAATAAATTATAAGCGCTCTTTATCTTGTTTCATATTCTGTCTCGATATCATTATTAATATATGAGTAACTGGACAAAACCCTTGGAATAGAATAGGTATCTCTTGAGTATCAGTGATGGGATCACGATCATGAGGATTCAAGGATACCAGATGTCTCTACTCCTAAATTTTAAGTTCCTAGTCTAGAGACACTGAGAATGGGGATCAGTGATCTCGGATAAGACTAGCACGACTTATCTACTTGTATGCAGATACAAGGTAAAGACCTCATGAGCTACAGACATGGAGATGTCTTAGCTAAAGTCTTGGGTGGACCTATAAGGGTATAGTTCGCACTGAACGGACCCACAAAGAGACTCTATGAGGAAATCTCACAGATATTATCATTAGAGTAGTCTCTTATTATTTTGGTGTGTCTTTCCTTAGACCAGAAGTTTTCACCTAGACTGTGTTCTAGAAGACATGCTTTGATTGTATACCTCATCTGGCTGAAACATAGAGACACATAGGTATACCTTTGGGCATGTCCTGAAAGAACACGAGTCTAGGGTGACTAGCTGAAGGAATTCGTCAAATCTCTGTGAGAGATTAGGTTATCTATAAATCGGAGAAATTGGACTCGGGAATCTATGCATTGCAAAAGAAATCATGAGATGATTTGCCTTTAGAGTCAGTAAAATTGGAGACTCCCTATTTTGTATTAAAGCTTATCCTAGACCGCAAGGGCTGATACGTTTCCTTACCCTAGGTTTTATGGGAAGGTAACCGAGACGAAAGGAAATACATACGGAAACCAAATAGATGTAATAGGATGATCTTGTCATTTATAGTTCTGGGGCAACAAAGCATTGCTAGTGCTCTGTGTTGTCATTAAATGGGTAGTGGCCTTGTTGGGCCCAAACTCATTTATGTCAGTAGCTATGTTGGGCCTAATGGGTCACACACTAACACTTTATTGTCATAACATTATAGCATTAAAGGTTTTGGGCCTAATAATGATTGTTGGCCCAAGAAAAAGTTTGGATACTTATCTTAAAGAGAGAGGGGCGCATGAATGGAGTTAATGGGATTGGATAGTCCAAGACATTATTAATTAATTTGAATAGTTAAATTAATTATCTAATATTTAAATTTGATAATTTAAATTTTGAATTTAAATATTTGAATTTAAATATGAATTAACTATAGTAGTTAGTTTCATATCAAAAGGAGAAGATAAGAGCTAGATTTGAATTTGAATTCAACTAGAATCTTATCGTGATCATGTCCTAGATTTTAGGAAGAAGTTTGAGGGCTAATTATAGGCATATACACGGCTGATATATGATTATCTTTTGGCAAAAATAAATCCCAAGTAATTGACTTGGTCTTAGGAGGATAAGATAGGAGGTTGTTGGCAATTTTTGAAATGAAACAACTTTATCTTATCGTCATGTGTGGGATGCTTCATGATCATATTTTTTGGTTAAAAATCTGACTCAAACTCTTCTATAAAATGTGCTATTGTGATCATAGTTCTATAATAGTTTTTGAGAGGAAAAACCCTAATCTACTTTCCTCTATTTTCACTTGCCCCTTTGTGTGAGTTTTGGCTGAAAATTTAGCCACCAATATCATCTATTGGTGAGTCTCTTGGATAAGTAAAAACACTCTAAAAGCTAACCTGCTTCCTCTCCATTGGTGCACCTAGCTTGTCTCCTTTGGTGTTTGTTGGTGGCCTTCAAGAAGTGTTCTTGAGTCTTGACAAGAAGTGGTGTGGATCAACATTAGAGGGCTTGTATCTTTAAGCCTATCCTTGATCATCAAGTTTCGAATATAAACAAGGTAACATCTATGTCTTAAAGAATTATTCTTGTGTGGTATGTGTGTTTCCGCTTGGAAAAATTTTGTTTTTTCTTCTCACATGCCTTCGGGCTTCAAGGCCCAATCTTTCAGTATCTGTAAGGAACAAGGTAGTTTCTCCAGTCTTTCTGGGTTTGAGGACTCTGGACACACATGAGTTCATTACCTTGTATTGAACTCTGTAGATGATATTGACCGGGATAGATCCAACTTTCATGTCAAGACCATGAAGCTGGACATCTAAGGTCAGGACATCTAAGATGTTGGCATCCTCAAGGTTGACAGTCCTATCAGGGTAATAGTTGAAATAGATGGGTCCATTACTAAGGCTGGTTTCTACGGTGCCTAAGATGGAGTCGGTAAACTGATTGTGTCGGGAGTCTCTTAAACACAAAAGCATTGAAGTGTTTAATCCTTTGATCTCTAAAGGTTTAGCAGCAACTTGGACACATCCAATATGCAAAAAATTGTAATTTTGTTTATGTTGTTTTAAAGAATTGTTTGAAAGAAGTTTAATTTCATCAAAATCAGTTTTAAGGCGGATATCAGTTTCAACAATCCGAATAATAAAATCAGTCTTTCGAAAATATCGACCTTCGGGTTTGTAAAGTTCATTATCTGGAATTCTGGGTATCTTCCAGTCATCCAGATACTGATTAATATCTTCAAAAGAAACTTCTTCTTTGAAAATATTACGGTTTGAATTAATTAAAGCGTTATCGGCTTGAGAAGGGCCGAAAGAGGAGGAGGAAGGTTGTGAAGATTTGAAAGAGAGGCGAGAGGAGAAAGAGCGAAAGAGAGAAGACATGGAAGAAAATATCATAAAATAGTCCCCTGATATCATCGCCATCCTTTGGTTCTATAAAAACATAAAGATAGATCCGAGTTAAATTTTTCCTACTGAGCTATATTCCAGACTTTTTTTTTTAATCTTTTATTTATTAACTAAAGCCAATGAATTTCAAACAAGAGTTTCGATCTGTCGTTCCAATAATTTGTAGGATTTACTGCCCTTATCTCAGCGGGACTTACTACCCTAGCAACAGCAGATAGAAACATTCTCTGTATATCATGCTAACCAGTTAAGACATAAAAGTACCTATATCATGTACAAAAGCATTTAAAGAAAATAAAACATTCCGTCTGGATAATAGTTCAGATAAGTAAAAGATAACTCAGATCTAGCCATATATTCCTACTTCCCACCTGGCTCTGATACCATATGGGGTGGAAGCGAGGACTAGGGAAAAGAACTCAGAACAATCAATGCATATGGAAAGCAGGAATATAATACGGAATTCACATGGCTATGAACAATAATAAACACAATTAACGAAAACTTTAAAGCATAAAATTAAACTCTCAAGTGCGGCAGAGCCAACGAGATGAGAGGGAGTAGGTGAGAAGGGAAAAATTCAATTATATAAAAATAAACATGCAGAGAATGAGACAACACTTGTTTATTTCTCAAAAATTAAAGATTACAATGGTTTCAAACTTAGAGTTTACCTAAGGGGAACACTCTGAATCCTGAAGACACTAGAAAATAGAACTAAGAAAATGGAAGATAGTTATGAATTTTATCAGAGTGGGGTCTTTCCAAGGGGAAGAAATATATGCTCCATTCAAGAGCCTGCTTCCAATGGTATACTACCATCTCTTTGGGGAACGAAATTCAGTCTTGTCTTTTTCTATACTTTTAATTGAATAATTCTAATTTTAAAAAATAAGACTAAACTAAAGTATGATAAGCATTTGTTAACTAAATTAGAATTATATTTGGGCAACTTACATATTAATAATAGAATTTAATAGACATGTGGTGATGGTATGAAAGTTTGAGATATGATATATATATATATATATATATATATATATATAATAATTCTTATAATAATTTATATAATATTATTTTATATTTTTATCTCTCTTTATCATATTATTTATTATATATCAATTTTTTTTTCTTTTCTCTCTTTCTCTTCTCTTTATTTGTCATAAGATTTGTTGAATAATAGTATATGGTGTGACTATTGAATATGATATAGTCTGTGTTTGTGGTGATCGAATAATTGTATAACAAAGTTTAGACTCTTAGTATATATATTATTTATTTTTAAGAAAATTCAGATTATTGAATATGATGTATGACTTTTTTTGTAAATTCTTTCTTATTTGATAGGATAAATAAAATTGGAATAAATTATTGACAAAAAAATCGTAAAAATAATTTATGATATTACACTTAAATTTTTGTTTGAAAATATTATTAAATATTTTTTTATTTTTTTGAAACAATATTAAATTATTAATGTTTGATTAAGAAATAGAAGCACGCAAACTAATACATCATATATTTGAATCTCCTTTTCTTTGATCCCCCACAATCTTTTTCTTTTTCTAAAATAATGTGGTTAAAATTAATATTTCAAACATTACATTGGTTTAGTAAAAAAACATTACATTGGCATGGTTCCCCCAAAGACTTTCTAGTGTCAAATCACTACTACAAAAACCACTTGCAATATTATTTTAAATTACGTTGGTTTAGTAAAAAAAAATTGGTTAAAATTAATTTTAAAATAAAATGACTTGTGTTTAAATGGATTTGTTTAAAAAGTAATTAATAATAAAACTTAGTATAAAATTTATTATCCAACATAAAAATTACCTAAAATTGTTTCAAGTGAAAATAAATTTTATATCTATAATTACTTTTTTATGTAAATTCAAACAAGTGAGTATTTAGTTAAAATAAAATCAAATTAATTAGTGTATGTTTGCCTCTCCGGTCAGTGTACCTTCAATGGACGTACGTGAAATTTACCTTTTAGTGTATTTTGGATCCAAAATATGTTTATGGCCTTAGCAATCATGGTTTTAATAGTTAAACATGATTTTAAATAATGCAACACAAATCCAAACACTCCCAAAATCATTAGTTAGCAAACCAAGAATGGTGTGTTTCTTTTTTCCTTTTTTCTTTTTTGTTGAGTGTGTATTTCAAACATTAATTAATCATGCTACCCCATTTGACAAAGATGCTATCAGTGGTTAGATATTAATACAGTCTTACTTTTACTACACAATGGCATGCATTATTTGGGGTCGAATATAGACAAATGAAAAGAAATATGTTGGAAGCCTCTATGACTTTGCATCATATAGTCCATTTGATTACATAGAATCAAATATGTTTTAATCCTTCATATTTGAATTCTGATCAGGTGATTGACATGATCCAGGTCAGGAGTTGATTGTGGCTCAAGGCTAAGCTAGAAATCTCTTGAAGTAACAGCTGAACTCATAGCCATTAAGTTTTCCCAAATCTACCTTGCAATAGAACCCACTCTTTAAGCAAACTTCAAGAACACACAAGGTTCCAGCACTCCTTGAAATTGGGGTTGTTTTAGAAACTTATAATTACAGAAATGGAAGATGGAAGAAAGGTTAGGGATGAAGGTGAAGACACCATGGAGAAGCTCTCCAATAAGTCTAGGAAGAATCACCACAATAGCATTGGGAAGCCATTGATAAGACTCAAGAAGTTTTTGAACAAGAACAAGAGAGAAACTCTCACACAAATTTCAGATTTGTATTAATGAACCAAAGTTAGTTACATTCAGTTTTGGCACCTTATATAGGCCACGAAATTACAAGCTAAATGTCACTAAATGTAAGGAAAATGCAAATTGAAATGAAGCCTAAATGAAGCTTGAAGTGCAAGCTTTCCCAAAGTGATTTTTGGCTTCCCAAACATGTGCAGTTGCAATTCAGATTGAAATAATCGATTAATTCACACTTGTAATCGATTAAAACAGAGCTATTTACCATTTTCAGGCTTATGGAATCAATTACAGATGTCCTGTAATCGATTAAAGCAGCCAAGCCTTGAAATAATCAATTATAGATGCCATTTAATCAATTAAAGTAGTAAGATCTTGTTTCTGTTTGCAACTGATATGCTGGTAATCGATTACAAGGCCAAAATAATCGATTAAAACAGTGAAAAACCTATTTACAAGTGTTTTTATTGAATTTCTTCTAACAAGTGCTGGAATTTATTGAATTAAATTGGACTTGAGACACCAAAATCCATCTCTTGTCATCCTTGAATTGGTGCGCATCTTCATGCTTGCTCAAGTTAGCTTGAATGTGGTCTTGAAGTGCTTGAGTCCTAGCTCTTGTCATTGGTCCTTTAAAGCTCACTAAAGGAAGTGCTTCAAGCTCTCCTTCTAGACCTCTAGCTTGGAATGGACCTCCATCATCCCCTCCTTCTTGAGAAAAACTTGTCCTCAAGTTTGCTTCCTCACTTGTACTTGGCAATTCAACATTCTCTTGAGGAAATTTATCCTTCCACTTGTGCTTATAGGCTTGTTTAGCATATTGTTCCATTTTCCTCTCCACATGGCCTTTTACTTGTTCATGCAATTTCCTAACATAAGAAGCTTTAGACAAAGCATCATGATTAATCATAGAAGAAGTGTTAGGTAATAGCAATAAATCAAGAGGAGTTAAAGGATTAAAACCATAAACAATTTCAAAAGGAGATAAAGAAGTAGTCTTGTGAACTACTCTATTGTAAGAAAACTCAATGTGAGGTAGACACTCCTTCCAAGTTCTCAAATTGCCCTTGATGTACCACTTAACATGTCTCTTGTTGAGTTTGCCTTGACTTTTCAAATATTTAAGAGACTCATGATTAGGTAAAAGATAATGTTGCCAAGTTTTCAAGACTATAACAAGTGCATACAGTTCTTTATCATAAGGGGAATATTTCAAACATGCACTCTTTAATTTCTCACTGAAATAAGGAATAGGATGTTTATCTTGAATCAAAACCCCTCCAATGCCTATAGTAGATGCACACATTCCAATTCAAAAGAAACATTAAAATTAAGCATTGCAAGAATAGGTGCATGAGACAATTTATCCTTCAATGTTTGGAAAGCAACTTCATCCAAAAGAGGTTGCATAGCTTTGGGCCATTTTTCTCCTTCCTTTTCCACATGTAAACAAAGAGAGTTAGGAATCATATAATAAAGAGGTTGTTTAGCCAATAACACTTTC
The DNA here is from genome assembly GCA_013407115.1 of Glycine latifolia. Taxonomy (NCBI): domain Eukaryota; kingdom Viridiplantae; phylum Streptophyta; class Magnoliopsida; order Fabales; family Fabaceae; genus Glycine; species Glycine latifolia. The sequence goes on from CM023943.1 coordinate 8,832,194, forward strand.
TTGATTTCCTTTTCACTCAAGAACAAACTCTCTTTAGTCTCATGAATATTTTTGCTATCATTCTCTTTCTCTTTTCTTTTCTTTTCACTTGTTTTTCTCTTTGGTAGCTCACTATTCTCTTTTGTAGGTGCAATATTTTTTTCCCAGCTCTTGCATTCTCTTTACCATCAAGAGATCATCACCCTCTTTGGTCTCCACTAGTGTAAGTTCTTCTTCCTTTTCACTTGAAGAACTTGTTGAGTCACTTGAAGACTCACTCTTTATGTCTCCCTCCTCAAGCAAAATCATGGTTCTCTTATTAGGAAATTGAGAAGCAACGTGACCTTTACCAAGGCACTCTAAATACTTGATATTGCTTGATCTTGTTGGAGTAGGATCCCTAATTTTTTTTTAGCTCTCCACCTTTTCTTCCTTATTTTTCACATGAGAAACCTCCCTTTTAGGATTGTCTTTCCAACTAGAAGTTGCAGCCCCATTGGTCTTGGAAAAGGAATCATTTCTCCTTTTTAGTTGTTGCTCCACCCTTTGAGCTTTGTGGACTTCTCTTTTATCATTATTTTCTCTCCTCTCCTTCCTCTCACTCTTATCATAATAATAATTTCTTCCATGGGAATAAGCATACTCACTCACCCTTCTATTGCCATGAGCCTTTCTATCCACACTACCATTTGGACTACTCCTTCTTTGAGTCTTCCTTTTAAACTCCTTAAATCTTGCATCTATTTTAGTTTGGAAGTCTTCCATTTGTTTTGTCGTGGCTTCCATCAACCTAGTGTCTCTAGGTGACAAAGCCTCATCTCCTATTGAGCTCATCCTTCAAAAGAAATGGTTAGCAAAAATACAAGTATATAAAGAAATTCTCACCACTCTCTAAGTGTTTGCCACTCTTAATCTAGTCTCTTTCTATAATGTTCTCTCTTGCCTTTTTCCACTTAAGCAAAAACTTCTAATCAAATCAAGTCTCTTTACTATAGTGAAATAGGAAATGATTCTAGGCTAGACTCAAGAGTCCAAAGAACAAGAAAACTCTAAGACAAAACCTTGGAAATTTTAAGAGACAAGCAAAAAAGCAAAATTTAGAAAAGCACAACTCAACTTGGAATTTAATGAAACAACTCAAGGAATACTATGGCTGTACAAACTGCACAAGGAGGATATGCCAAGTAAATTCAATTGCTAGAAGCCAAATTTCATTAAATTTGCATGTCATACAAGTTCACTTGATTTTGTTGTTCAAAGGAAATTTTGGAACTTGTAATTTTGTAACTTTGCTTCTAAATTCTGTTTTTCTTTCACTTTTTCCAGCCACTAATCAATAATGTCTTTGGCTGTACCAATATGATATCACTTGATGTATTTTTCTTTTGCTTTTGATTGTTTCTTTCACAAATTTTTTTTTTAGCTTTTGTTTTTCTTTTGAACAAGTTCAAAAATTCTTAAAGAAATTCAATGAATCACTAAAATATGATGTATAACAATTGTAAAATTTGCTTCTAACAACTCAATTCAGTTTAGGCATGAGATTAGAATCAAAACAAGTGGTTATACAACACAAAAACACTACAAACAAAAGTTGACAAGAATCAAGACTAGAAAATTAGAAAAATATCAAGAACACATGAAGAACATGAAGAACATAAGAACATGAAATCACATAGAACTTGAAGAAAACACTAAGGTTTTATGGCTGAACACACAACAAGCCCACACCACCAAGAATCAAAGGAAAACAACAAGAAACAAGGAATTGAAATGAATTTTCGTTTTTGGATTTGATGCAGAATTTTACCTTTGAAGAAATTCTAAAACTGGACTTGAAGAAGAATTCTACAAGGATTAGGCTCTAGATACCACATGAAGTAACATCTGAACCCATAGCCATTAAGTTTTCCCAAATCTACCTTGCAATAGAACCCACTCTTCAAGCAAACTTCAAGAACACACAAGGTTCCAGCACTTCTTGAAAAAACGCTTTGGTAGTAGTGTGAGACTTATCCAATAGTGTATACCTTGTCTACTGGAAGCAAGCAGTACTTGTCCAGTCCATCCAAACACCGATTGGAATATGTATTTTATTTGAATTATCCATTTATGCCATTTTATATGATTATGCTTAAAAGAAATATATTTGCGAATAAATCTTATAATTCCTTTTATGAGTCTAACGACCATATTGAGTTATGAATTATACATATGGAAAGTTCTAATCCTATGAGACAGAAACACATAGTATCTACTTATTCCAGGAAACAAGATCAAGTTGTACAACGATCATGTTATTCAATCCCAAAGATACTCTCCACAATTATGAACCTCTCTCTTTCTATGAATACGACATCAAGGACTCGAGAAAAATAAACCAATATGTACAGAAAAACAAGAGTCATGAATCAAGAAATAAAATAAAAGAGAAGCATTTGTTGAGAAATACACTGAGCTTAAGAGAGTCCATCATTTGTGATATACAAAGTACTTGTGAGAATGTTGTAAAGAATCTTTTATTCTATATCAAACTTTTTTTTGTCAAAGCCAGGAGGAGTGACTTAGTGACAAAACAACAATTGGGTGTTCTTAGAGTCAGGGGGATTCTAAGTGTTGTGCTAGTAGTGGACTTGACTTGTAAGACAGAAGTGGAAGAAAAGAATACTTGTTGTAATCAAGTTTGATTAGTGGAACCTGTAACGCCTTGAAAATTCAATAACTAAAAATATATGTTTGATGTATTTCTTGTGTTATTTGACTATTTGATTCGTTTAGGTTAATTGAAATGTTATGTGAATTATCCATGCGCAATTGCTTGGTTTAGATGTCAAGTTATGTGGAGTTGTTCGAGCTGCGTTGTAATTGAGTGACTCCAAGTTGGACCCAAAACTTGTTTTAGTAAAATCACCATTCTAGATTGGTTAACCATTGCATCTCCTTCAAGTTTTAAAGGTAGACACCTAACCCACATATGTAACTTTTGACCGTTGGGATTGGCGAAATAACATCTGAAGCTTGAGATAATAATTTTTCACAGAAGCAAAAATTTTAAAATTGGGTTAGCTCGCCTAGGCGAATTTTTGCAGGTATTTTGGATCGCCTGGGCGAGTCAAGTCGGTTTTAAAAGCATGAATCAGCGAGAAAAATTATGAAAACTGGCCTTTTTCTTCCTCCAAACACCCACCCAACCTCCCACCATCCTCCTTTACCACCCACAGCCACTAGTGACCACCACGAGCCACCGCCGCTTGCAGTAGGACCACCGCACGAAGAGGAACACTTTAATCAGAGCTGAATCTTCAAAACTCAACTCGAGGATTCAGTAGAGAACAGAACCTCCAATCCTCCTTTCTTGGTTTCATTGAGGTAATCTTGGTTTCCTTTGTCTTCTCCTAGCTAGTTTAAGCTTTTCTTAGTGTCTCTTGTGTTTTGGGTACCGTTGTTGGGAGTTTTATACTTCCTTTGAAAATGAGATGCTGTAAAAGTCTCATATTTATGAAATTGATGTCATTTCAGTGATCCTTGTTGAACCCTAGTCACAATGGTATGATTGGAATTTCAAAATGATGTCTTTTGATGTGAACTCCCAAAAACACCATTTAGACCCTTTTTTATTTGAGTGGGTATTTGACCCCAATTGTTAACATTGACCTTGTCTTTGAAATCTATACTAAATTGTCTTCAATTTGGTATATAGAGCTCTGCATTTTGACAAAAGCACACATATTTAAAGGATCGTGAAACAACACCGCAAGGCTTTAACAGGAGAATTTCTAGTTAGGTAAGGAGAGTTTATTATTTAGTTATAGTTTTGGTATCATAGTTGGGGGCCAGGGAGTCCAACTATGAGGATATCTGCTTGTCCCTGTTGTGTGTTGGTTTTCAAGAAATACTATGTCTTAAACTAATGGGATGCAATATATTTATTATTGATGTATGTTTGTTCCTGTTGTGTGCTTGTTTTCAAGAAAAACTATGCTTTTAACTAATGTGATGCGATGAATTTGCTTGTTGATGGATAAAACTGTGAATGATGTTGTTGCTGTAATGATTGAATTTTTGGGAAAAGTCTTAATTATAGAGGAGACTTTGTCCAAAATTGAATAATGCTTTCTTCTATTTAATTCTTTATTAAATTTTTAAATGGACATAAGAGTGTGTTTTATATATTATATTCCTCCTCTTTAATTTAGAATTTTTCTAAAAATATTAGTCTTGTGGTATGGTGAATTGTGAATGTATAAAATTTAGGTTGTTTGAAGACCTAGGGAATGTAAACCTCAGGCATATGCATAATGTATAGATGTGAAATACGATTGATTGTGATGTCGTTAATGATATTGAGATTGAGATAATGTTGATGTAATTGATGATGTTGAAATGAGATAGTGTTGATGTGGTTAATGATGTTGAAATGAGATGATATTAATATGCATGATGATGATATTGAGATGATATGATGTTTAGGCTAATAATGACATTGATGAGAGGTAATGTTGATGTGAACAATGTCATTGTGTGATGTGGATATACATGGATACCCATGGGGTGCATGACTAGTTACTCTTGTGAGGAAGAATATGCTCCTAACCAAGTCAGGCATTGATGGTGTTCATGGTTGTATGTGGTATATGTCCACGTGGGATGCATTGACCGATTGGTTACCCTTGCGAGGAAGGCTGTGTTCCTAGCCACGGTCAGTGCATCGGTGATGTTGTGTATGTACATGGGGGGTGCATGACTGGATAACCTTGCGAGGGAGGGTTTACGAATTTTAAGCATCCCAAGAGAAAAAGGGATTGTTTAAAATTTTGGTCCCTATCTATCCATGGTCAGTACATTGATGGTGCCCATGTTTAATACTTCATATTTGCATGGATGAAAATAGAATGATGGACAGTAAGTATCGAGGATACTAGGGGGCAATCACTCTGTTTGGAACTCCCTTGTGACTCAGGGCTGATCACCATGGGGGGAGCAACCAGTGCACGACAGGGTGACCTCGACGAGCTACTGCATCATTTTCCTGAGGCTATTTCCATGAGGATGGTACCACATTGCATTCTGAGAGTTGAGTCAGGTGCATGCATAATTCTGAGCATAATTGTGTTGAATTTTGGAAAAGTGGATGACTAGTTTGTTGCATGTGGGTGTGTAACTGATTGATTTTAGGAATGGTTGGAGTTGTTATTGTTGTTCTCTTTTAATTAGTGTTATATGGTACTTGTTATTTTTGGTAAGAAAAACTCATCCTTGCATTTGTTGTACCGTATGGTTGGAATTTGTGATGATCGCGAACCGTCGTTCGTGTGAGTAGATGAGCAGCAGTAAGTGACCTTGGAGGGAGATCTTCTTTTTGTTGGAGCCACCAAGCCAACGTGATGACGTTGAATTCTTTTTGGAAAGAGTTGTTTTTTGTTAATCAACTCTTTCAAAGTTAGTCCCTTAATTCTTTTTGTGGACATGTATATTTTGAGTTGTAAATACATGTAAAACTAAATTAAGTTCTAAACATGTGAATGATGAGTATTGATTTAGTATATGTATACATATGTATTCAATTATTGTAATTGTATCGTGTGTAAGATGATTTTATTATTGCGAAAAACTTACTACCATTTTCATAAACAAATTAATGGAGTTTTCATTAAAATTTGAAATTCACACGATTAGAGTTAGTGAGATCCTAGCGATGAGGCAAGTCGTTACAGAACCCTTTACTATTTGGTAAAGGAGAACTAGACATAGCTCAGGTTGAGTGAACTAGTATAAAACAAAGTATTTTTACTGCTCTTCTTTAGCTTATCAAAGTATTTCAAAGCTCATTATTGATACATTCTGCACACAAGGTTTTCGCTGAAAAATAAGTTTTATACATCATTGGACGACTGTCCACTTGTACTTAAGAAAACCTATTTTATTCACTAGATGAGGGTTTTGATAAACTTGTTTATTATATAAACATCTTCCATTTTCAAAAGTTTATATTTTGACTAACACACTAGTCAACCCCCCATGTCGTCATCTAGTGTGATTTATTGTATTTCAGTTGTCAAAATTTGATATCTACTATGAACCTAGAAGACCAATGAATGCTAACATTTGATAGACTTTGTCAATGAGCTCCACCCCATTGACCATTTTGAAGATTGTTGGTGGACTTTACATGTAGATGGATCCTTCAGCAAACGAGGATGTGGAGCAGGGGTATTATAGAAGGGCCAAACCAAGTAATTTTGGAACAATCCCTCAAGTTTGGCTTCAAGACCTCTAACAACCAAGCTGAGTATGAAGCGTTACTAGCCAGTTTGAGACTGGCAAGAGAAGTGGGAGCAAAAAAGATAAAGTGTTGGATTGATTCGAAAGTTGCATCTGACCACATAAATGGGGCGTATCAAGTAAAATAACCTCAACTTTTAAAGTATTATCATGCTTTCATGAGGTTGAAAGATGACTTTGAGGAGGTCCAAGTACAACACATTTGAAAACAGTATGAACAACACACAAGAACCAAGAGCGGGTGAGTTGGTTGATTTTGGACAATTAAAAATTCTTAATCAATCAGAGTTAACAAGATCGTATCACAAAACAATCCAAGAAAGCTTTCAACCTGTAACGCCCTGAAATTTCGATAACTGAAAATAGATGTTTAATTTATTTCTTGTGTTATTTGACTATTTGATTTAGATTAATTGAAATGTTATGTGAATTATCCATGTGAAATTTCTTGGTGTAGATGTCAAGTTATGTGGAGTTTGTTTGAGTTGCGTTGAAATTGAGTGATTCCGAGTTTGACCCAAAACCTATTTTAGTAAAATCACCATTCTAGATTTTTTAACCGTTGGATCGCCTTCATATTTTAAAAGTATTCTTCTAACCCATATATGTAACTTTTGACCGTTGGGATTGACGAAATAAAATTTTAAGTGTGACAAATTAATTTTTTCACAGAAGCACAAATTTTAAATTTGGGTCAGCTCGCCCAGGCGAATTTTGGAAGGCTCTTACCTAGGCGAGTCAAGTCCATTATAAGTACATACCAGAAATGTAAATCATGAAAATACAGCATTCTTCTTCACCCAAACCCCCACCCAACCTCCCACTATCCTTCTCCACCAGCCAAGCCCACCGGTGACCGCTACGAGCTGCCGTTTCTTGTCGTTGAACCACCGCACGGAGAGGAACCCTTTAATCGGAGCGTAATCTTCGATACTCCTCTCGAAGTTTCAGTAGAGAACGAAGCCTCCAAATCCTTTTTTCTTGGTTTCCTTGAGGTAATCTTGGTTTCCTTTGTCTTCTTCTAGCTAGTTTAAGTTTCTCTTAGTGTCTCTTGGGTTTTTGTTACTGTTGTTGGGAGTTTTACACATCCTTTGAAAATCCTTTGAAAATTATATGTTATAAAGTCTCCTTTTTATGAAATTGATGTCATTTCTGTGATCCTTATTGAAACCCGGTCACATTGGTGTAATCAGAATTTCAAAATGATGTCTTTTGATGTGAACTCCCAAGACACTATTTAGCCCCTTTTCGATTTGAGTGGGTATTTGACACCAAATGTTAATATTGACCTTGTCTTTGGAATCTATACTAAATTGTCTTCAATTTGGTACATAGAGCTCTGCGTTTGGACAAGCACGTGTATTCAAAGAATTGGGAAACAACACCGCTAGGCTATAATAGGGAGAACTCCTAGTAAGGTAAGGGGAGTTTATTATCTGGTTATAGTTTTGATACCATAGTTGGAGGCCCGGGAGCCCGACTATGAAGATAACTATCTGTCCCTGTTGTGTGCTGATTTTTAAGAAAAACTACGTTTTAACTAATGGGATGCGATGTATTTGTGATTGATGTATGCTTGTTCCTATTGTGTGCTCGTTTTCAAGAAAAACTGTTCTTTTAACTAATAGGATGCGATGAATTTGTTATTAATTGATAAAACTGTGAATGATGTTGTTGTTGTAATGATTGGACTTTTGGGAAAAGTCTTAATTACAGGAGACTCTATCCAAAATTTTATAATATGTTTTCCTATTTAATTCTTTATTAAATTTTTAAAAGGACATAAGAGTGTGTTTTATATATTGTAGTCCTCCTCTTTAATTTAGAATTTTCTTAAAAATATCAGTCTTGTGGTATGATGAATTGTGAATGTATGACATTTGGGATGTCTGAAGACCTGGGGAATGTGAATCTCAGGCATATGTATTATGTATAGATGTGAAATGTGATTGCTTGTGATGTCGTTGATGATATTGAAATTGAGATGCCATTAATGTAGTTGATGATGTTTAAATGAGATAATGATGATGTGGTTGACGATGTTCAAATTAGATAATATTGATGGAATGTTGATGTTGCTAATGACATTGATGAAAGATAATGTTGATGTGAACAATGTCATTGTGTGATGTGAATATGCATGGATACCCATGGCGGGTTACCCTTGCGAGGAAGGATGTGTTCCTCGCTAGGTCATGCATTGATGGTGCGCATGGTTGTATGTTGTATATGTCCATGTGGGGTGCATTGACCAGTTGGTTACCCTTGCGAGGAAGGATGTGTTCCTAGCCACGGTCAGTGGATCGGTGATGTTGTGTATGTACATGGGGGGTGCATGACTAGATAACCTAGCGAGGAAGGGTTTACGAATTTTAAGAATCCCAAGGGCTACAGGGATTGTTTAAAATATCGGTCCCTATCTATCCATGGTCAGTGCATTGATGGTGCCCATGTTTCATACTTCATATTTGCATGGATGGAAATAGAATGATGGATAGTAAGTATCGAGGATACTAAGAGGTAATCACTCTGTTTGGAACTCCCTTGTGACTCAGGGCTGATCACCATGGGGGGAGCAACCAGTGCACGATAGGGTGACCTCGATGAGCTACTGCATCATTTTCCTGAGATAGACTATTTCCATGAGGATGGTACCACATTGCATTCTAAGAAATGAGTCAGGTGCATGCATCATTCTGAGCATGGTTGTTTGAGTTGTGAAGTGAATTGGATGATGGGTTTATAAAGTGTGTATTGGACTGATGGACTTTTGGTAATGATTGTGGTTGTTAATGTTGTTTCCTTTCCAATTGTTGTTATCTGATGCTTATTGGTTTATATAATAAACTCACTCTTGCATTTGTTGTACCGTGTGGTTGGTACCTGTGATAATCGCGAACTTTTGCTCGTGTGAGCAGATGAGCAGTAGTAGGTGACCTTGGAGGGGGGATATTCTTTTTGTTGGAACCGCCAAGCTGACGTGATGACGTTGGAATTCTTTTTGGAAAGAGTTGTGTTTTATTAATCAACTCTTTTATAGTTAGTCCCTTAATTCTTTTTGTGGACATGTATATTTTGAGTTGTAAATACATGTAAAACTAAATTAAGTTCTAAATATGTGAATGATCAGTACTAATTTAGTATATGTATACATATGTATTCAATTATTGTAATCGTATCGTGTGTACAATGATTGTATTATTGCGAAAAACTTACTACCATTTTCATAATCAAATTAATGAAGTTTTCATTAAAATTTGAAATTCACACGATTAGAGTTAGTGATGTCGTAGCGACGAGGCGGGTCGTTACACAACCAAGCAAACACCACTACTAAAAGAATCCAATCAAAAACGTTTTCTGTTAATTGTGAAATGCAGCACCAATGAATGACAAGTTATAACAACAAGAAAAGATTAGAAAGAAGTAGTCAATACAAGGATTTATACTGGTTCACTTCTCAACCTAGAGAAGCTACATCCAGTTCTTCTAACCAACAAGTTAGAGTTCCACTAATAACAATTTGTTTCTACATGTTTTATACAACCACTCTCAATCACACCTAGATCAAGAATGAGACTTCTAACTCACATAGAATCTCTGTGATCAAGACATAGAGAAAACCTATCTCTACTCTTACCTCTAGAAAAACCTATTCTAGAAAAGCCTTGAGAAAAATTATTGTTATTAATACACAAAAAGAAACTCAAAAGAATTCACAACTAAGTTGAATGGAAAGAAACCACCTGATGATCCAGTAATGATGTATGCAAAAGATTACCAGACTTAAACCAAAGGTGAAAGAAACTTCTTCGGAACTTTCTTTACAAAACTTCTTTTGAAAGCTTTCCCAAAAAGAAATCCTCTTTAGAAATCTTGAAGCTTGAGGATTTGTGGGTCTAACAAAGTTTAGCACTTAGAATCTTTTCTTACTTCAAAAAGCTTATGAAAATACTTTGATATTTAATTGTTATTTTTCAAAACACCCAACAGCTATTTAGAGAAAACTGTTTGTAACTATCAGTAATCGATTAATTTACTTATGTAATCGATTATTAACACATTTAATCAATTATAGTGTTCTTGAACTTTTTGGAAAAGATTTATGAGCAATGTAATTGATTAATTGGTAATATAATCGATTATCACAGAAAGTCTTTGTTCTAAACACGCGCCAAGTAATCGATTACACCAATATCGTAATCAATTATCACAGGAAGCCTTTTCTATGACTTTGTGTAGTGTAATCGATTACCATACTCTTGTAATCGATTAAAGTGTACTTGAAAGCTTAAGTAATAGATTACCATTTGCTGGTAATCGATTAAACCAGTGAGAAATTATTTTTCCAAAAACTTAAACATTGAACACTTGGTTTTCTATGTAATCATGAAAACTATTTGTTTCAACAAAGCTTTTTCACAAAACTTGTGCTTTTATGAGAACATGAATGCAAAATCATGAATTAGCATTATGCAATGGATCATAGGAAGTCTTCGTTAGACATACACAAATTACAACTACTAATCAATTGATTTGACATATAAAAAAGCCTAAATAGTTTGGTGCCTAAGAGATTTAGCTTATTGATCCTCTTGAGCTCCCCCTGACTCTAAAAACATTAACATAGATCATAGTGAAAAAGCCGACAAACTAGCATGACTTGTAAGTGATAAGAAAGCTGACAGTTTGAGAAATTTCATACAGGAAATCCTGTAAGAACCAAACATCGACTCAGAAGAGTGCATGAACATATCCTCGGGGGGGGGGGGGGGGAGGATTGGAGAAGGGGAAATAGTTGAATACTTGACTAGGGGAGCAACATTAGAAAATCCTTTGGAGGCCAAAGTTTTAAGAACAAAGGCTGCAAGATTCACCATCATAGCCAATAATCTTACAAGTGACGATTTGCAGTACCCCTCCTCAAATGCTTAAGTAAAGACAAAGTTGAGTATGTCATAAGAGAGTTACATGAAGGTATTTGCAAGGTACACTCTGAAAACGGTATGAACAACACACAAGAACCAAGAGAGGGGTGAATTAGTTGTTCTTGGCCAATTAAAATTTCTTAAACAATCAAAGTTAAAAAGATTGTATCATTAAACAATCCAATAACACTTTCAATCAATCAAACCCAATCTTTAAAGAATACAACCAAAATCTTTTCTGTTGATTGTGAAAAGTTACCCAATCAATGACAATTAATAACCACAAGAAAAGATAAATATGAAGTAGTCAATACCAAGATTTATATTGGTTCACTTCTCAACCTATAGAAGTTACATCCAGTTCTTCTAACCAATTAGTTAGAGTTCCACTATTAACAATCTGTTTCTTACAAGCTCATACAATCACTCTCAATTAGACCTAGATCAAGAACAAGAAATCTAACTCACTTAGACTCTTAGTGATCAAGACATAGAGAAAACCCTTCTTTACTCTTCCCTCTAGAAACACCTATTCTAAACAAGCTTTAAGAAAGACTATTGCTATAGTTATACAAACAGAAATTCTAAAAAGAAATTACAAACAAGTTGTATGAAGAGAAATTGTAACGATCCGGACTCCAAGTTTCTTAGTGAATGCTTGATGTGTGTATTATATTAATTAATCATATGTTTTGATGTATGTTTTATTGTATTATCGTTGTCCTGAGTGCTTTGTTTTGGGGTGCGTGCTTGACGGGTGATGGGACGTAAGTCAACACTGCTGTGTTGTGGTTGCTGGCCGTGCATGTTAAGTGGACGTGCTTTGTCAGCCGTATAAGCAGTAGGCTGGCACAGCAGAAAATGTTCTTCCTTTCCCTAACCTTTGCGTTTTCTCTCCTTTCCTCCCAAGCTCACTCCCATCCAGAACCCTCTCTCCCTCAACCTTTTTGTACCACCTTCAACTAGTCGTCGCTGCTACGATATCCCGACGTCGAGAAGGACCTCATGGTCAGAACAGAAGCTCAAGACGACACATCGTGTAGCTGCGAAGCGAACCTCTGGTTAGGTAAAGGGAGCTTATCATGTCTGATAACAATTTCAGGTAGCATGGTTGAGGACCTGGGAAGTCCAACCATGGCGATGATTGCATGTCCGTGTGTGCGTTATTTTCCAGAAAGTTGTGTATTTGAATGAATGGAATGGGTTATGCTTTATGTTCATTGATTGGTGTTTGGTGTTGATGTTTAATGGTATTCTGGTATGGTTGTTTGGAAAGGGGGAGCTGATGTTGTAACAACTCCTCGTGCATGCGTGTGGAGTTGGCATTTTGATACTGAAAAGCTCCCAAAACACTTTGCAGAAGTGTTCGTGAAGGTGCTGAGTACGGGGTAGGGTTGGCCGAGTTGTATATACATGTGCTTGTGATAACGGCTGCCGAGATGGGTTGGCCGAGTTGTATATATATGCTTGTGATGTTAGCTGCCGAGATGGGTTGGCCGAGTTCTATATATATGCTTGTGATGTCGACTGCCGGGATAGGTTGGCCGAATTGTATATATATGTGTTTGCGATGTCGGCTACTGAGATGGGTTGGCCGAGTTGAGCGGGTTACGTAGCATGCATGTGTGCAGGCAGAATGTAACAGTCCTTGTTGGCAAGCATCGACATATTGGGTTCTTTACTTGGGATGATACCTTAGAGCTATTGAGCTCAAGTTCACTTTGAGAGAGAGTAAACTACCGGGTTCCCTAACTCGGATGAACTCGTGCTTCCTCGGGAAGAGAGCCACCAGGTCCTTTACTCGGTTGGGCGATTCTCTTTAAGGTAAAGTCAAAGCCTTGAATCCTTAACCGCCTTGTTTGACTTTGATCGACCTCATCTGACCTTGTTCAAATTCGTACCTTAAGTTATTAAATCCAAGCGCCAACCCAGACACCTAATACTTCACACTGGTTCACCTATTTGTAGTGTCGTGTATGACGTATGTGACCACATTGAGGTCAGCCTATGTGATGGCATGAGATGTTTGTACCTTGATAGGGCCATGGTGAGAGGTCATGTATAGATACGTGAGATGCCAGGACCGAGTGGTGAACCTTGCAAGGACCATGGTCAGTGTGTCGATGAGCTCGTGTTGGGGCGACCCTCGTTTGGGGCAGTATGTATGTAACATGGGAGGGTATGGAGATCCTAGCCAGGACGGGATGTTCCTATGTCGGGCCATACGTTGATGGTGCCCATGGGAGACATATAACGTTTGTAGCCCGTGTTGGGGCGGCCCTCGTTTGGGGTAGTATGTATGTAACATGGGAGGGTATAGAGATCCTAGCCAGGACGGGATGTTCCTGTTCTGAGCTATACGTAGATGGTGCCCATGAGAGACATACTTCATTTGCATGACGAAAATAGGATGATTGATTGTAATAGTACGAGAAGTACTGAGGTACCATGTCTGTAGGGAGATCCTTATGACACCCGTTTGGCTGATCACCACAGGGGGGTGAGTCCTGTGCACGACAAAGTGACCCCGACGTCAACTACTGCTATCATTTGAACCATGGATTTGGCCTATTTTTGGGATGGTACCACACTGCATGATGAGAGTTGAGTTAGGAGCATGCATCATGCTAGGCACTTTAATTTGAATTGTGGAATGTTCCTGGATGCGTGTTCGTGTTGGTTGCACGTGGATATATCTGAGATTCGTGGTGATATTGTGACGCTTGGATAGTTTTCCTTGATTGATGTTATCCTTTGCTTATTATCTTATATATGATGAACTCACCCTTGCTTTGTTGTGCCGTGTGGTTTGGCATCTGTGATGATCGCAAACCCGATTCGTGTGAGCAGACAGACAGCAGTAGGTGAACCGGGAATATGACAACTTTTGAGTGGAGCCCCCAAGTTGCCGGGACATCGGTGTGACGAATCCCAGGCAGGGGTTATGTTTTGCTGATTACACCCCTGGTTTTGATAGTTACACCTATCTTTTGCTAGTTGCACCCTTGACGTTTAATTTCTTACTTCATTTGTAAAACACTTGTACGTTTTAAATATGGATAATTGTACTTACAATTAAACCACGTTTCGTACATACATATATACATATATATATATATATATATATATATATATATATATATATATATGTATATGCGGTTGGAATGTTTCATATGTGTCTTCTTTATGATCATGATCGTCATGTGATTGCGAAAAATTTACCACAGCTTCTCTTTGACAAACAAAAAAGGGTGTTCTTTTTATAAAAAAATTACCTTAATGATGTGCTTAAGAGTTAGTGATACAGTAGCGACATGGCGGGTCGTTACAGAAACCACCTAATGATCCACTACAGATGAATGCAAAAGACTACTAAACTGGAATCAAGGTTGAAAGAAAACTATCTCAGAACTTTATCTCCAAAATCTTCTTTAGAAACTTTGCCCAAAAGGAAATCCTCTCAAGGAATCTTGAATCTTGAGGATTTGAGGGACTAACACAGAATAACACTTTTTATCTTTACTCTCTTCAGAAAGCTTATGAAAATTCTTTTGATATTTCATGGTGTATTTTGTTAAAACACTCAACATCTATTTATAGAAAATTGTTGTAACCGTCAGTAATCGATTAATTCACTAATGTAACTGATTAATTCACTTATGTAATCAATTAATTGATTCATTTAAATGATTAAGTGTCCTTGAGCTTTCTGGAAAAGACTTATGAACAATGTAATCAATTAACTCATAATGTAATCAATTATCAGAGGAAGTCTTTGTTTGAAAATGTTGCCATGTAATCGATTACCACCATGTCGTAATCGATTATCACAAGAAGTCCATTCTATAATTTTGTGTAGTGTAATCGATTACCATAATCTTGTAATCAATTAAAGTGTTCTTAAATCTCAAGTAATAGATTACCACTTGTTGGTAATCGATTAAACCAGTGAGAAAATATTTTTCAAAACTTAAACATGAAACACTTGGCTTTTAATGCAATCATGAAAACTTTATGTTTCAGAAAAACTTCTTCACAAAACTTACACTTTTATGAAAACATGAATGCAAAAATATAAATGAGCTTTATGCAATGGATCACAGGAAGTCTCCTCTTAGACATACACAAATTACAACTACCAATCAATTGAATTGGCATGTAAAAAGCCTAATAAACACTTTACTGCCTAAGAGACTCAACTTCTTGATCCTCTTGAGCTCCCCT
Organism: Glycine latifolia; assembly: GCA_013407115.1. Classification (NCBI taxonomy): domain Eukaryota; kingdom Viridiplantae; phylum Streptophyta; class Magnoliopsida; order Fabales; family Fabaceae; genus Glycine; species Glycine latifolia. The sequence goes on from CM023943.1 coordinate 8,847,607, forward strand.
AACTCTAACACACTCAAGAAGCTGAACAATGGCAACTCACGTGCTCAGAGCTGGTTATTATTGGCCAAAATTGAGAACTGATTATGTTGAGTACGTCAAAAGATGAATACAATGTTAGCAACACGATAATCTCATATATCAATTGGTCGAAGGGTTACATGTCTTGGCATCTCCTTGGCCCTTTGTTGTATGGGGCATGGACCTACTTGGATCATTTCCATTAGCTAAGGGACAATACAAGTATTTTATAGTGGCAGTTGATTATTTTACAAAGTGGATGAAGCTGAGCCCCTAACAACTATCACGGTCCATAATGTGCATAAATTCCTATAGAAAAACATAGTCACCAAGTTCAGTATCCTACACACCATCGTAAAAAATAATGGATTACAATTTACTAATAGAAAACTGAATGATTTCATGAAAGGACTAAGTAAGGTCACTTTAGTAGAACATCCCCAAACAAATGTTCGAGCCAAATTTGTAAACAAAGTTATCTTGATAGAATTAAAGAAGAAATTGGACAAGGCCAAAGGAAGATGGGTCGGAGATCTATTAGAAGTCTTGTAGGGGCTTAGGTGTACACCTCAATCTACTATAAAATAGACACCATTCAGGTTAACATATGGAATCGACACTTTGATCGTGGTAGAGATAGGAGAACCCAATTTTTGACAGCAACACTATGTTGAAGTCAGAAACACAAAACCTAATGGTTAAACTCGACCTTGCACAAGAAACCTGGGACCAAGCAAAGATAACAACCTGAAAACAATAGGAATACCCACAATAACCAAGAGGGGAGGTGAATTGGTTAAAACTTGATCTTTTAAAAATTTCTTTATAAAATCAGAGTTAGGATCTTAATCACTTTTAAAAACCAAGAATGCTTTTAATCAATCAATTCACTCAACTCAAGAAATCAATAGCTCAAGATAGAACTTGTTGAGTAATGATAAGAATACCAAGAACAAATGAACAAGATAACTAATTGAGATTTAAGAGTAGAAGATTAACACAAGAATTTATATTGGTTCACTTCTCAAGAGAAGCTACATCCAGTTCCTTCTAATCAACACTAGATTAGAGTTCCACTATTATAAATTTTGATTCTTACAAGCTTTATTACAAACACCCTTTATCAACTCTAGATAAAGAAAAGAAATCTAAAACCCTATTAGACTTCTAGAGAACAAGAACCAGAGAACACTACTCTGATCTTTCCTAGAGAACACTACTCTAGTACAAGCTTCAAAGAACAATTTACAATAGCACCAAAATAACAAAATTGCAAAACAAGTTTACACCCAAAGAGAAAGGAGAGAAACAACCTGATGATCCAATG
>CM023943.1:8849051-8859841 GCA_013407115.1 Glycine latifolia
AGATTTCTTTTCTTTATCTAGAGTTGATAAAGAAAAGAAATCTAAAACCCTATTAGACTTCTAGAGAACAAGAACCAGAGAACACTACTCTGATCTTTCCTAGAGAACACTACTCTAGTACAAGCTTCAAAGAACAATTTACAATAGCACCAAAATAACAAAATTGCAAAACAAGTTTACACCCAAAGAGAAAGGAGAGAAACAACCTGATGATCCAATGAATATGAATGCATGTGAGGTACCATTTAGAGTTGAATGAACTAATGAATTTTAGAACATGCTTTCCTATTCTTCTTTGAAAACTCTTGCCCAAGAAATCATTCAATACCCATGAAGATTAAAGAGTGGGACAAGAAGTTGGTTAAACCAGAAAATCACTTTCTATCTTTGTGATGGCTTGTATGTATTCAGAAAATTCGAAGTATTCAGATTAAAAACCAAGCCAAGCCTCACTTCTATTTATAATAGACTTTTCCAACTAACTGTAATCGATTAAACGCGCCAAATAATCGATTAAAAAGCCTTGTGTAATCGATTAAATTTTCACTTAATCGATTAAAGTGTTCATAGAATTTCTGGGTTTGAACAACGAGCAAAATAATCAATTAAAACGATCTATAATCGATTAAAGCAGTGATACATGCATTTCTGAAAAGCCTTGTTTAATCGATTATAGGAAATGGTAATCGATTAAATCAGTGAAACAAGCTTTTCTAAGAATCTTATGTAATCGATTACAAGAAATGGTAATCGATTAAAGCAATGAAGCATGATTTTCTTTTGACACTATGTAATCAATTACAAGCAATGATAATCAATTAAATTGTTCTTCAAAGCTTTTCCAGATTTAAAAACAAAGCAAATAATCGATTAAATCGCAATGTAATCGATTAAACCAGTGAGATTTGCATTTTTCCAAAAACATTGCCTATTTGATTCTTTTTCAAAAATTGCTTTAATTCTTTGATGAAAACATTTAAGCATATAAATGATTAAGTGCATGCAATGCACGGATCAATAGATTGGCCTCTTTATACACTTCATTTGAATTACATTCTTCCAAGGCATGTGAAAAGCTCAAAACAATCTTCCAAGTCCTAAGCTTCAAACTTCAAGTTGCTCCACCTCTATCCAACACAACCATCACATGCAAACAAAGGATGACACTGAGGTTTAACACCAAACTAAAACCAATAGAATTTTTACAAGGGGACCTAGTTTGGAGGGCATAGAGAGAAGCGAGAAAAGATTCTTAAGAAGGCAAACTAGTAGCCAACTGGATCGAACCCTTCAGAATCTTGTAGAACCTCAAGAAGAGAGCCTACAAGCTGGAAGAAATAGATGGCAAGCTCATACCACACACCTGAAATTCTACTCATGAAGTTTTATTACCAAGGGGTACTCTTTTTCCTTGCTCAACTTTTTTCCCTATAAGAATGTGAAAGGGTTTTTTCCGAGAAGGTTTTAACAAGGCCACTCTATTATACTTGAATACAAGATATTATTTGCTATCGTCTTGTTTATCATTTAGTACAAGTACAAGGTTTCCCTCCTGAGTACCCATACTTGACCAAGGATGCACCTTAAGTATTTCCAAAGTTTGCTTCTCAAGTACTCCTACTCGGCCAAGGATGCACCTTGATTATTTCAAAGGTTTCCCTCTCGAGTACTCCTACTCGATAAAGGATGCACCTTAACTATTTCAAAAGTTTCCCTCCCAAGTACTACTATTGGTAAAACAATACCTTAATTGTATACAAGAATTTCATCCCAAGTACTTCTGCTCGACCAAGGGCATTTCTCAAAATTATTTACTTATTGACATAACTATTTAGTTATTTAGAACAAAAGCATGTATGAAATACCCTTATCTTCTTTGTGGGCATTGATTAAAAGATTCGACTTTGAAGGGGAAAAAATATGCAACCAGAACAAGTTCAAACCAAATTCAACTTTGTGGAAAAAATTGCAATACGAACAAGTTCAAACCTTTCCTATTTCAACTTTTAATAATGCATTCATTATTCAACAATCTAAATAAATTGTTCAAACTCATAACCAACACAATCCATCTTGTTCAAATTCAGAACCAAATTAAGAACCTATAGAATTGTCAAAACTATTCAAACTTCAACCTCTCATTCCCGGATTTAACTCACTAAACATAAACAAACTCTTCTCTTTCTTTTATTTCCATCAAACCACCCAAACCCTTTCCCTCTCATATCCAAATGCAAAACTCCTACCCATATTCTCCTGTTTCAATTTGAATGGTTGTGATGTGTGAACAATAAAAAGGGAAGAAGAGAAATAATGTGAGATAGTTACAAAGAAGAAATGAAGAGAACCAAGAGAGAGGTGTGAGAAGTAAGGGTAATTTTGGGTTTCTAAAAATAATTTAACAAAAACTAACATTGTTAGACAAAGGGGGTGCCAAAGTAATGTCCGAAAACAATGGGGTGCATGTGTAATTAGGGTAAATCTCAGGAGTATTACTGTAATTTGCTCTAAAAATTAACATTGGGTTAGGACAAGTTAGTAGAATGAGACAAATCATACATATTCTTAACCTTAATCATCTTATTATATACTCACAAAAAGGTCGTTATCACAAGTGTGAGTACTAGTTTGATTTTGTTTTGGAAAATACTAAATTTATTTATTTTTAACAACATTTATCTCTTAATGTTTTAACATAGTTAATACAATATGAGAGTTTGAAAGAGAGCATTAAGTAATTTGGTGAGTAATTTGGAGAACACTTTATCTCTTAACATTCTTTGTTATTCTTATAAATTATAGATTATAAATTATAGATGATACTTTATACTTAGATTACATGAATGTAAGAATTTTTGATATTCTAGGTGCATTTTAAACTAAAATTTATAATTAATAATGATTATTAAAAAAATATGAGATACAACAATTGTCATAAGTGAATTGATGCATGTAATATCATTGTGTTTTACTTCTACTAACATAATCTTATTTCTTTTGAACCTTGGCCTTGCTTGGGTATTATAGATAAAAGTTATGGTCGACAAGTCATTTCAATTAATTTTTTACTTTTTTATTAATTAAAAAACTTGTTTAACTGTTTGGTAAATAAGTTTTTTTAAGTAGCTTTTAGCATTTTTTAGTAGTTTCTAGTGTTTTTTTGAAACATTACTTGAAATAATATTTTTTAAAACGCTAATTTCTAACTTTAATCTTTTTATATTTTATTCCTTTTTATCCTTAAATTATTTATTCAATTTTCTTATTATTTTTTTTGAATATGTTATTTTACATTCTCCAACTACTTCAAGAACTAATTTTACCAAACATTTATGATTCAATAAGATAGCTTAAAAACTATCAATTAACTTTAAAGCTTTCAACCAGTGTTACCAACATAACCAAAAATTAAAAAAAATGCAAGATATTGATCAAAATTAAGATAATCGGAAATATAATCTAAAACTATTCCAAAAATATGGTAGGTTCAATTGTAAAAACTTGTGCACTCATCAAATTTGCTTTTGGATTAGAATGTGTGAGAAAAGAGGGATATCTTAATGTTTACAAACCATTCTCGAGCCTTCGCAAGTTCAAGGTAAAAAATAAAATAAACAAAAAATCTACATGACATAGCTACATTGCACGTGAGGGCCAAGGCTAAGAATTCTCAATTCTCTACAACGTCTAGCAGATAAAATGTTTTCAAGAACAAGTAAATCATAATTATCTTTTTATTTTTTCTGTTATTTTTTTATCTCTTGTAATATATTTATCCAAAAAAAAATTATTAACATGAATTTTTTTGGGTATTTGTGATAAATTTTGCATTTATTCTTTTGAATTAATGAAAGACCCATGGTTTGATACATAAAAAATTGTTTATTATTTTTTCTAGATAGATGAACCGATTCAATAACAAATATTTCTTTTTTACTAAATGGTAAATGGCATGAAAAAACTCAACCAGTAACAAACAATCTTGTTATACAAAAAGAAGTTATTATCCTACCTTTTTTGGACGAATCAAATAATCCTATGATTTTATTGAAAAATAATAACGTTATCAAATGAATTGAAATTAAAATAGATAAACCAAAAACTATATATTAGTTAATATATGTTCTAAACTTGAAAATATTATATATAATAAAAAAAATCTAAATAGTAGGAATAAATATAAGAATGGAGTTTAGTATAGAGTATCTTTAATGTCAGATTTTGTGTAAGGATGTTGAGTTTAAGATATGATCTTTATTAGATTTCTCAATAAAAGAGGTGAACATATCTTTAATATGAAGAATGAAGTATTGTAAAAAAATCCTGAAAACCTATACAGTATTCAAAAAACATATTTTTTTCATTTCTTTCTCTCTAAGATCTCAATAAAATTTACTATTAAAAAAGAAGAAGAAAGGGATCTAAAGATGCTATGATAACACAATAAAAGCCCAGGTGGCAAGTTTGGAAGTTTCAGCAAACGAGGTCGTTCCTTTCCTTTGGGCACGTTCTAACTTCTTACTTACTTCCCCTGGCAGTTTGTCCCACACAAATTAAAGAAATCGGATGCAACTTTGGTGTTCGCAATAATAAACTATTTTATGAAGCTTTAAACCGTACCAATCTCTTAATTCTTCCGTCGACCAATCATCACTATTCATTATTATTCTCCTTGATTCCTTTCTTGGTTTTTCTTTTCTTCAAATTTTAAATATTTTGTTTTGAAATCTCATCCCTGAAAGTACAGTTTTCAAGTCCCAACCATCTTAAGTAATTTTTCTCTTAGAATAGGAAGAAAAACAACAAAAGGACAGCTGAAATTGTGGTTTGGTTGCTGGTTTCTCCAAACCATGATCTTGGGTTTCTTGTGTGTGTTTGTCTTTTTCTTCAGGTTGTTCTACCACCTGCTTTGATATTGTCTCATGGATGCTTTAAATTTAGGATTTTGGGATAAGGGTCGGTGAAAATTTCGGATTTTGCTTGGTGGGTGTTGTGTGTTATCCGTTATGAGATGGTCTTTCTTTCTTAGCACTTCAGAGGAAGATGGCTTCTTCACAGGAGACTCACTCTTGGACGTTGGGAGGACTTATTGGTGCCTTTATTGACCTTGTTTTAGCTTATTTCTTGTTGTGTGGATCCGCTTTTGGTTTCTTTGTGTCCAAATGGTTTAGGTTTTTTGCACTTTGTTTGCCTTGTCCCTGCAACGGGAGTTTTGGGTTTAGGAGTAGCCGTTTCTGTGTGCATAGATTGCTGTTCGAATGGCCTTCAAGGAAGATATGTTCCATTCAAGTTATGGCGGTTAAGAGGTTCCCTTTTGATCTGGTTTGGGTTAAGTGTCATTCATGCAGTGCCAATGATAAAGTGGTCGCTGAGAGAACACATGATAATAGGGTTGTTGAGTTGGAAGTTGAGTCATCTTGCAGTTCATGTTCAGGACAGCGTTTGCTTACCTTTGTTGATAGGGAAAACGTGTATGATGCTAAGGGGAAGAGGGTCGTGAGTATGAAACGAAGGTCTGGAGTTCGGCGCCATAGGAGGGCTAGTTATGATTGTGCGAAAGTCTCTTCAGCTGTTCCTTCTGAAAATCTGCAATATGATGTTGTCCTCACTCCTTGCTCGCTTTGTGATGGCTGTATAATTAGAGATAAAACCAATGCAGGCATAAGTCCTACCTCAGGGAAAGGAGTTAGTGTAGATGGTAAGTGAGAAATTTCGCACATAATTATTGTTCATTTGATGGTTTAAGTTAAACTGTTTTGAGTTACATGTTGTTAATATGAGTTTGTAGTGTTCTAATGTATGCTATACTGGCTCCCATATGTTGGTATATTTATGATTCTTTGCAACCTACCAAGTCAGCATCTTGTGATTATAATGATGAATGATATTCCTTGGACTTCTAAAGGGAAACAAGTTGAATTATATTCTTGTTGAACACCTATTATTGTATACATACTGTGGTTTTTTGACTTGCTGTATTTTGCTATCCTTCTATTTAGATGCTGAAGATGATCAAGCTGGCCATGATTTGGAACAGACCTGTCATATTTATGATTTCAATGGATCAATGGTTGATAGTCCAGGACACGACAAATGTTTATTGTCATTGGAACACTACATAAATAATGTGTGTGACAATGTCCAGATTGTTGGTAATGAAGAGGACCGTGTCAAGATGTTAGAAAATGCATTTGAAGAAGAGAAAGCTGCCTATGCTGCTCTTTACCTTGAGCTAGAGAAGGAGAGAGCTGCAGCTGCTACTGCTGCTGATGAAACCATGGCTATGATATCACGTCTGCAGGAGGAGAAGGCATCAATGGAATTGGAAATGAGGCAATACCTGAGGATTATAGAAGAAAGAGTTACTTATGATGAAGAAGAGATGGATATTCTGCAAGAGACCCTTATAAGAAGGGAAAGGGAGAACCACTTTTTGGAAAAGGAACTTGAAGCTTACAGGCAGATGGATTTGAAAGGAAGTGATCAATCATATGGCAAGGCAAAGGTGCAACGTGATCAATGGGGACAAAGACCTCCAATTTCGGTTGGAACATATGAAAATCGAAGCACCAGATCATTTGTTGAGAAAGATGAAATAAAAGATATTTCTTCAAATTATATGGCTTCTCAGACTTACAGCAATACAAAAGACGGACTAGATCTGGAGAAAAACACAGAACATAAGGATCAAGTGCATGTCAACCTGCATAGCTCCTTTTATGATCCTGATCTGAATGTTTTTGATGTCCATGTCATTAATGACAACATAAAACTAAGGGAAGAGCAAAATGAAAAGTTAAGTAGCTCTTCATTGAGTACTGTTACAAAGGAACTCACAAATAGATATCTTGAATTTGGAGGTCAAACAGTACAGAGCAGTGATGTATTAAGTAATCGTCGAAGGACAGATAAGCCAGAAAATGGTAATAGTGTTGATGGTCCCACCAGTCAGTTATTCATGTTCTCAAACTCAAGATGCAGAACTTTGTCTTTAGATTCTGGAAGTGATTCTTCAAGTGCAGTTGAAAATGAAAAGTTAAAGATTGGCAATGAGATTGAAATTCTTGGAGAAAGGTTGAGGATGGTAAAACATGAAAAGGAAAAAATGTCTTTCTTTGCAGAGAATGGAAAAAGTGAAAAGGGCCAGCTGAAGCTTCTGGAGGAGATAGCAAACCATCTCTAAAGGATTAAACAGTCATGAAACACTGTGCGTGGGGCTTCCTTGCCCCCTTCCTCATCTAAGGTATAACTTGTTATGTACCACTGCTTGAATTTTTAACTAGACCAAATTAGTCTTTAGAAGCATGTGTGTGAAACAGTTCTTTAGTTATGGTGTTTGTAATTCTTTGTAGCATAAAATGGTTCACTATGCTTCTGTCATATGAGACAAATGACAAAGATTTGCTTAAATTTGACATGACTCTGCAAATACAAGTTCATAATATGGACAGAACAATGTAGTGAATTGTCATCAGTTGTGGTAGATCTTATCTGTATTGTAGAGCTTTTTAATTTAGAGCTCAAATTCTCAAATTCTCAATGTAAACTTGAGGAGTTTAACAATTTGATCCAAAAATACTTAATTCTGGTAATAAAACAACTTTGGTTTTACTGTGTATTGTCAATGTTTTATAAAATTTGTCTTCATGTAATTTTAAGCACATTGCTTGCTCTTACTAGTGAAAATGAATCGTACCTTACCCTGAGAACATTATCAAGATGGGTTCATGAGAAATTAATAGAAAGATGTTGATTCAATATTTTTTCAGTGCAGCCACCGTTGCATGTCTCAATTGCATAGCTTTATACCATGAGAGTCTGGTTCAGTTGGTTGAACGGTGTGAGTGTTGTAAATTCCCTGGTACTGTGTTCAATTCCTACGGATAAAAAAAAATTGCATAGCTTTATTATGTCTTGACCACTTTCGTATATTGCTATTTGTCATCAAGTGTATACCAAATTCTTACCAATCTCAATGCTCTTCTACTTTCAGTTCTCTTCTTCATCAATCACCCCTCAACACACAAAAGCATGGTCATGAAGGTCCAACTTAAAAGCTGTGCTTACTCCCCAATTAGAAGATTTTGTTTGCAATGATGTTTTCTTGTATCTCAACATGTCCTATCCATAAACATATTATTGGTTGGTGCTAGCTTAACATCATATACTTCAATTCTTAATTCTTGGTACATTTGTTGTATCTGTCATTGTTGTTTAGCTGAGAACACTGTACTTTTATTTGCACTGTGACTGTTCATAATGCAACTATATTGATGGCCAAAGCAATGCTAATTAAACCCCTTCCTTTTCAGGTGAGCTTGAGGAAGAGACGCTGCCAAAGTGTGACAATGGAGACATGTCAAATCAGTTAAATCATGTAAAGTTACTCGTTTAAGTGCCACGAAGTTTGTGCCTTGGCAACTTGTAAATGGCAACCACCTATGGTAGCTACTAGAATTTAGCAGTACTTCTTTTACCCTATTTGTTATATGTTTTTTTAGTATGTAAATAAACCTTATCATAGTCTTCTAGGCTAAGTATGTAGTTAAAATAAAGTATTATTTTGAAGCCTATGCCTGGTGTAGGTATCATTCGTACCTCCTTGTGTTGTGTTTTTGCCTTAGGAGGATATGTGGCTCAAATTATGGAATGTGAATTGTCTATATCATTTTCTTCCTTGTTCTTTTAACTTGAGGTATCATGTCTATAGAGGAAAGAGGACAGTTTATGATGTAACTATTGCTTTCGTTTCTTAATGCAATTATAATGATTGTGTAGTATTCATGATTATGTGCATGCGTGTGTGATTTTGCTATTAAAAAAAACGATGTTTGGAGTATTTAAATGAAAGGCTGACTAAGGGCATAAAAGCTAGAGAGACCATTGCTACTATTATATTCTCGAGATGAAGATGGTGTACCAAATAAAAACGAGAAAAAAAGTGTTTGGCAACCATCAAACGTATTATCCACTTACATATATTAATAATACAAAAAGTTTTGCATAATTATTTAATTATAATTTATTATATATAATAAATATTTTAAAATAATTTAAATAGTGATTTGTAATTGGATGACAGTATAAAAATATTTTATATTATCAGTTTATAAATATTAAATTTAATAAAAAAATAAAATTAAAATGTCTAGATGATGATAGTGTTCTTTTTCGGATTGTGACTATGCATTTAGTGGCTGACGCCTCCGGTTATGATTACTTATTAGAATACTCATATGTTATAGGTAAATTATAATTTTGCTCTAGTGACGGAGGCTAGCCAGCGTGAGTAAACAAATCACGCACGGTGCGAGAGTTTTGTTGGACGGTTGGATATAATGTTAAAATGTTTTACGGTGGAGATTGAGGGCGTAGTGTGTACACAATTTATTGAATAAAACACGTGTAATATTGAGTCCCGTCAAAATAGTAAAATACCAAGATTACAACCATCAAATGATTTATTTATTTTATATACGTCACCCGATATGTTTTTTTTTAAGAGGAGAGATTAGCCAATGATAAAAATAAGAGTGAATTATATGTTTTGTTCAAATTTTATCTTACATCCTTCTATTTTTTCATATTACTTTTACTCTTTCTATTAACACATTTAATTAACGTCAATTGAAATATGTGAGCAGATAAAATTGCCCTTACATTTTAATTATAAAATCCAAAGTATCAATTTCTAATTAGTTTCAGAATTTAGGATTCACGTTCCATTCCTCCTTAACATTCGTGAGTATTGTTCATCTTCCTCTTGTAGGCGAGTTCTTCTTTAGCGTCTAGGAGGTGCGAGTTCCTCTTTCTCTCACAACGTTCATGTTTCATTCATCTTCACCGTTCGGGAGTTCTTCACTGTTCCTATTCCAATTCGTGAATTTTCCATTGTTCCTCTTCTAGTTCGCGACGTTCATGAGTGTCTTCATTTGTCTTCCTTTTCGACGTTCACGAACGCTCTGTTTCTCTTCCTGTTTCACGATTTCTGTTCATGCTGGAGTTATGCTTGTAAGTGACCATTAGACCTTGCATATAAGTTACTTTTTAAGATTATTTATTTAATTTTGACTGTTTATTGTTACTTATTTTTGAATGGGGTTTTAATGGATGACCAGTTTGAGACCACGTATTATTTTTAAAATCATTTGTTTATTATTATTGATTAAAATAGTGTTGATGTTTGGGACAGCAGGAAACACAATGGATGAACTGGAAATCATTTGTTTATTATTGTTGATTAAAATAGTGTTGATGTTTGAGATCACATGAAACACAATGGATGAACTAAAAATCATTTGTTTATTATTGTTGATTAAAATAGTGTTGATGTTTGGGACCATAGGAACACAATGGATGAACTGGAATACATAGAATACATGACTGTGTAAACAACATTGCTAATAATTTAGACTTGTCATCATGTCACCCTTTTATTTTATGATTTTGTTCTACTGCTAGTGGTAAAATCTCCCCCTTAAGATTGATCATGATGTGCTAAAAATGTTTGTTGAGAATCAAAAGTCATTTCACATGTATGTTAGTAGAACAAAAGATGAGAAGAAGGTTGTTAACACTGTGTACCAACAAAGTGAGTTAATGTCCAACAAAAAGTTGAGTTTACGTCAAACTACACAAAAAACAAAAAAGAACCAAGAGTATTAAAATATTTTCAGGTTGAGAGGAAGAAAATGAGGGTATTTTAGACATAAATTTTCATTAAAAGTCATGTGACCTGTAACACCCTCAGATTTCAATATATATGTGCATTATCTGGTAAATATACATTT